>JAAAKQ030162402.1:0-12687 GCA_010016005.3 Zanna intricata | reverse complement strand
CCATGCCTGATCGGGATTCGAACCCGGGACCTCCGGATGAAAGGCCGAGATGCTACCACTCGGCCACGGAAGCCGGCCGAGTTTAAAACCAAAGTTTAGAACCAAGTAATAACACTCTTAGTTAAAAAAATAATACTTTAAGAACAGCAGTATTAAATTAAATCTAAACACTTATTTCATATTTCATTTAAAACATTTATTTTTACAAATAAATTTTATTTTAAATCTAATTCTTATTAATCAATGAAAAATAATTATTTTTAATAATTTGATTTAATCTGAAATGAAATGTAAAAAAAAATAAAAATAAAAGATTAAAATTTTTGTTCATGATTTGACATAGATTTAAAGATTTTAATCTGATAACTTTTCTATTTAATTATATTCTATTGATTTCGATTGATTTACAACCTTACATAGCTGGTGATGTGAGAGTAAAATTACACAATTGCAACAGTCTTATATTTGTACTGTGTAATTCTATATAATTACTGTTATATGTTAATAGATAAATTTTATGGGTTTTTTTATACATACTGCTTGAATTCTATCAACATAAACTGCTGGGATATTTTCTGTCCATTGGGAATGGACAGGCAGTATTCCTACACGCATCCTCAGAATTTGGCAACATGTAAAGGTTCTGAGGGAAGTTTGTTAAATCTGCTATTTAATTCATTTTTTTACTTACATAACCTCAAAAATAAACAACTGTACAAACAAATAACACAAACTGTATTCTACAGACATTAGGTAGATAACTATGACAACTAAGCAGATGTATTTCTTATTTTGTTAAAGTTTTTTTTTTACAGATTATAAGGAAACAAACCTGTAGGTGCCCTACACTGTAATCCTGCAAAAATTGTATTTTTAAAAAAAATTATTTATATACATCAAAATCAATTTTGAAAGTTGAAAATTGCACTGACACACATTTAAGTATAAAATTTCAGAATGTAATTATTTATATAGTAATTTTTTTTTTTTTTAACATACACAGTTAATTAAAATATTATATTGTTCAGAACCTCATGAGTTTCTACAAGAAAAGAAACAATAAAAATTATATAATTTTTTTTTCTATTAAATTATTTAAAAAATGTTAGTTGCAAAATTAATAATTATAAAGCTAATCTTATAAAAATATCACAACCTTAATTTTTTTTATTAACAGATTCCATTAGGTATAAACTTAGAAACATAATAAACTGATATCATTTAAAACAGCAAGAGTTTAATTGGAATATTTCAATTTTGTAGTAATGTTATTATCAGACCATACTTAACATATTATCTATCTTCTTCCTTTATTGTTAAATAAATTAAATCATCAGAGCTTAATAGTTTAGAAAAAACTGTAACTTTCACCATTAGTTCTTTTAATACAATTTAACGATTTATAAATGAAGACAGAGCCAACAACTAAAGAGATAGCAGGGCACATCCCTTCGGGCTTCGCTCCTTAAATATTTGATAAAGTGTAATCTCCACATTCTTTGAATATATAATAGTATTAATTTTTAGTAGGAAAAAAATAATCTTGTACTGACAAAAGTATCTATTAGTGAGAAATTTTAAATTAGTTCACTAAAAAACATGTCACCACCTCCAAGAAGTTGACTTGTCCTGAATAAATACTATTACAACATACTCTACAATAATCTACAACATGTTCCATGTAAAAGCTAACAAATACACTTATAGTAGGGAGATTTGCGGCAGGATAGTAATAATTCTGATAGTTATAATGGTAGTTTTAAGAAGTTAATAGTAAAGTATAACAATCACCATCATGCCTATGTTTGATATACTATTGTAAGCATTAAATTAATTATATTACCATATTTTAAATGTTTTTAAATGTAATTTTTTTTACAACTATTAAGATTTTTAACTATAATTTTTACTACAACTATAATTTTTTTTATAACAGAGAATGATGTATAGGATCCAAGGCAACCTATACTTATCAGAAATATAGAATCTTAATAAAATGATAGTTCTTATACTGAGAGGAATCAAAATATTTTGTTAGATGATGGTACATATACCTTTTAATAACTACCAGCATTACTTTTATTTTCCTTAGAAAAAGTATTTTCTTTATTTCACTGTGAAAAACATCTTGTTGTTTAATGTTATTTACAATAAATAATCTAATAATACCAAACTAATATTAACTAAATACTGATATTAACAGCTGTTAATATTAAAAATAAATCAAACTTAGTATCATTTAAGTTCTTTATTCATCAGAATAAGGATTATCAATTTCACAGAATGTTTAATTAAAAATTCCATTACTGTATTTTTAAAATGTAATTTTATTTTTTAAACCTTTTATGCATGATTTGGAAAACATGCACTGTATTAAGCACTTTATATGATGGAATTCTCTGAAATAATGTTTAATAATTTCAATGGTGTTGATATTGGTTTATTTCTGAACAATTATCATGAACATCTTTATTCTTTTGAAAAAATAGAGATTTTAAACAAATAATAATTTATAAAACAAACAAACCTAATAAGCCTGCCAACTAATGTTATTAAAAACCTGCCAACAGAATGTTATCAATTTCAGATTTGGTATAGCTATCATGACTATTGTTAATGGTGAACCAATATGGGTAATCTTATTATCTATAATTTATATGCAATAGTTGATTCATAAGAACATGTTTGGAAATTACACTATATACAAGTTCTTACATTTTAGCACTTACTTTTAAAAATTGGAAATATCAAAAACATAAAAATAATTAATTAAACAAGAGTACTCCCAAGTAATTGGGGATTTATTTTGGTAATTCCATAGAGAATCTATTTTTGTGAGTTATGAATTTACATATGCAAGAGAAGATCTGATGCTATCTGACAAATGACTCAGGTCAAATTAGAGCAACCAAACAGATAATAGTACACAATAAGAGCAATGGCATTCCTAACCAATTTCATAAAAATAAAAAATACAGCACTTATAAAGCTTCTTTGTTTAGATCTGTGAACATTTAGTCAAAACATACAAAGCACCACAGGGAGGAAAGGATCAAGGATCAGAGAAAAAGGCAAAATTGCAGTAAACATCCATCTTGCCCACAATCCTTCAGAAATTGACACATCTATAATCAGGATGGCAACAGTACATAGAGGTCAATGATTTCAGATTAAACATTTTAAATACATATTTAAAAAATTTCTCTCTTTCCAAATACTAAAGAACCATCAGAGAGCAGGCTTAAGATTGCTTCTCCCTATATCTGGGAATACCATGTTATGCCAAAAAATCCACAAGCATTTCAGAATTTTTTTCATATAGAAGAATCCACAGTTCAGCCACAAATCAATTCAAGACGATTCTGGCTGGAGGGTTATAATTATTTACATCCACACATGTTGTCATTTTTATTTAAATCTGATAACTTCTGTTCTAATACATTACTAAAATACAAATGTTGAATTGTGTAGCATGTAGTCCCTTTGAGCAATTTTTCTGAAATGACAATTAATAAAGTTAAACAACTCTTTAAACTGTTTTTTCTTTTTAAATAAATTTCATAAAATTGCTTAAAAGTATAAAAAAAATAAATAAAAATTGATTAATCAATATAACAGAAACATATTCCAATTCCATCAAAATAAATAAAAAACCATTTTTCAATAATCGTGCAAAATAATACAACTACCATTTTCTAAACATAATGTGTAAAGATAAATTATTCCATATAAAAGTTAACATACAATATTTGTAAAGATTATACTACATAATTTGGAGAAATCAAATTAATTAAGTTGCACTGCAAAAAAGTATCATGCAAAAAGACCCCCTGCATTTGGCTTAGGCAGGTTTGGATTTTTATATATATTCTTAAACTAAATAAAAGTTATATTTTCTTTATTTAATATCTATTCATTATAATTTGATATTTATGGATTGACTATCTACAAAGTAGTCATGGTACAATATTTCATGATAATTGTAAGTGGAATGCAGCATCTTAAGTATCGTATGTATATGCTATTTTAAAAATACCATTAATAATTCATAATAAATAGCTGACATATTTATAAAGTTAATGCCATTTATATTTAATAAAAGAAAATAACAGGTATCCCAAGTGTCCTCTAAATACGAATCAAATGTGTGATTGAAAGAATTCCCACTGTTACTGACTTCAAGATCTAATCTTCAAGGGTTTGCAAGTATTTATTGTTATATAACAGTGACCTGATTTTAAGCCTGGTTTCCCTTTAAAATAAATACAATATACAATAAAATTATATAAAAGTAGCACAAAGAGGAAACAATAGTGAACATAGTTTTGAATTAACAATGCAGCTAGATTACATTTCTTAAATTAATAAAATAAATTAAAGTTTTCACCATTCTACAGTATACTTGTATTTTTAAAAAATACAAGCACAGTTTTATAAAATAATAATATTATTAATATTGTAATGTGTTGTTAAAAATTAAAGCTCATAAGGTATTAAAACAACCTGTCAATACCTACAAGAATCTTTTAAAACTTTTCTCTGAAAAAGAAATCCAATAAAATGTATAAACTTTTACTACGGATATCTGTAAAGTAAAAACCGCTGGGAAATTTCTATCCTTAAGGTTGGCCAACTGGTTGCACGATAATGCACGTCCACATGTTGCGAGTTCAACACACGATTTACTCAAAACATTTGGATGGGAAATTTACCATCACCCAGCATACAGTCTGGACTTCGCTTCTTCTGATTACCACTTGTTTAGGAAATTGAAAGAATTTTTTAGTGGTAAGCAATTTGCAGGTGACAATGAACTAAAAATGCTGTGAATCAATGGCTAAATGGACTGGTGGCAGAAGAATACAATGAGGGTATATTGAAGCTACAATAAATGTTTTAATTCATATGACAATTATATAGAGAAGTAGTATAAGATATATAGTTTAAGAGGAATAAAAAACATTTATACAATTTTCAGAATAAATTTTTTTACAACGAAACGGTCTTAACTTTAGAAATAACCTTTTGTAAAATCTATGATTTTTTTTATTGATCTATGTAAAATTTTTCTACTGAAAATAAGTAAATTCATCAAGAATATAATTTTCAAAAAACATATTAAAAATTAAAACTGATTTTCTAATTGTAACTTATTATTTTCATTCCTTCTACTTACCAAATCCTTGTCTAATAACACCAGTATTAGGTGTGGTCCTGCCATTAGGAGTCTCCCGTAGATCAACAGTTCTAAGATTTGAAACACCATCAGGCGTGTCACCTTGCCCCTCACGTGATATAGAGCGATTTAAACTCCCCCTATCAAGAGTGACATGAACTGATTCTGTAGATATAACAGCCCCACTATATGTCTGCCCTTGCCCAGGATTAACATTGCTCTGAATATTTGCTCTGATTGGTGCATCTAAAGGTTTTAATGTATTTCCACTGGTTCCACTTCCATTTCTTTCAATTCCTACATAAAAAATATAACATGCAGAAATAAGTAAATAGTAATATAGTTTTGAAGTGAAATTAAAAGTTTATACAACTACATAATCTATAATTTGTTAGTGTTAACAAATAAATAAAAACACAAATAAGTAAAGTTACAAAAACAAACATCTGTATAAAAAATAAACATCTGAACATTTATGCTGAAATTCTAACAGATGAGACGTTAATTAAAAAGAAATGTGTCCTTGACTCTATGAAACATCTTACAATATTCAACAACTTCAGCAAATTAACTATTTTATTTATGCACTGAAGGAGGTTCAGCGATTGATCATGATAGGGTCTCGGTGACTGGTATTTTAAATTTACCTTGACTCAACAGCCAATAGAAAAATTACAGGTCATCCTTAAAATAGATTTCAGTTTTTTGCTAACAATTTCTTAACAGTATAAAAAATCTGATGAAATTTTGTAATACAGACTAAAAACTAGTTTCATTATCCATCACTACTTTTTTGACAATTGCCCAACTTGATTAGTAAACAAAAACTGATTAAAAATTTCATTTCTACCATCCCATACCAAATTTCTAATTTGCAAGAACATTATGGTAAGATCTTAATGTATCTTGAAATGGGTTAGCTGTTTTGTATCTCAGATTACTTACTATTGTTTATTTATGACAGCATATTATGAAAAATACTATGCTCTATCAGTTTCCACATCAATGAATTCATAAGATTTTTTTATATAATTATAAAGAACATGGGGAGAATTAACAGCTACAGTATATCTGACTACAAACTGGTTTGAGTAACCTATCTCCACAAACTGAAAAAAAGTTATCTACAATCAAAAATTTATTTTCTCATAATTTTTTTACATGTTTAAAGACACTGTCTGAAATCACTGATGGTATAAGAGTATATAGATATCAACAAAAATGAAAATAATAATTTTCTCCCGCTAAGTTAAACCATTGTATATAACAATGTTTCACAACAGTTACACTAACATAAAACAAGCCTACATTAATTTGATGCTTTATACTTCAATTGTAAAAAGTAAAACTGTAAAACTTCAACTGTCAACTTTCAACTGGAAGTTGTAAAACAACTAAAGAAAGTATATGCATCCGTCAGATTTTTTTTTTTTTTTGTTTAACCTCCTGGGCCACCGTCAGGTACTACTTCAGAGTTGCGTATGATTTGTAGCGTGTGAAAATGCCATGCCTGACTGGGATTCGAACCTGAGACCTCCAGATGAAAGGCTGAGATGCTACCACTCATGCCACGGAGGCCGGCAACATCAGCCAGATTTACTTTTTCTGAATGTAATAATAATATTTCCACCAATGACAGAGTAAGAGAGTTGCTTGTGAGCATGAGTACCACCCGCATTTTAAACCAGGAATGCTGATATGGAACTTGCACTAATATATATCCTTGTATATATTATTTATATATATATATATATATATATTATTTTTTAACCTCCTAATGACCTAACGGTCATCCCAGATGTTAAAAAAAACTAAATATGTTAAAAATTTATTTAATTAATTTTAAAAATGCTATATCATTTATATTGTAAATATCTGATTTCAGTTTTTAAAAAATTGAAACTTAGTTTTGAGAAGAAAAATAATCCTTAATTAGAAATAGTAAAAGTTTCAATAATAATGATTAACAACATGTTTAGATTATGTACTTGTACTTATTGGGGGAATTCTGGTCAGGGATCATATTATCATAGTTATGATAACATGTAAGTGAAAGAATGCACTTCAAGAATGTCTGTTTCACGTGCTACTTCAGGCCCCTAAATATATTACAGATTTTAATTTGAAATTTAATGTTTTGTAATAATGTGGTTTAATAATTAAGAACATGCTTAACACATCTACCTTTAAAAAACAAAACTTCTCCCAGCAGTAATATTGACAAATGCTTGGATGAAAATAACAACACCAATTACCAAGGAATTTAAATTACTATAAATTTATGTGCCACAAAACTAAGTACAGGTCTTTAAAATTTATTACTCTTATAAATGTGACTTTATCAATAATAATAACAATTAATAATATTTGAACAAGCTATAGTGAGTATAATTCTCACACAAACTGTAGAGAGAGTAAGTACTCAAACGACTGCAATAACTGGAAAATAGAAGCAATGAAAAAAAACAATTATATTTATTTTTATAAAAAATAAAATACAAAAAACATTTCTTAAACAAGTTACGCATATCAGCAGTATTAAGAAAAATTAAAATTTTGCTGCAATTCTCTTCCTGTAAAATAAAAAAAGTCTGATAAAACTAATTTTAATTAAGTGATTTTTTTCTTTTTTACAATAAGCAATTATCTGAAATACTGACAATAAATAATCAAAAGATTATTAAACAAATTTCACTTGCCTTCTACAAAACTAATACTGAAACAGAGGTTTCCAAGACATTTTAATCTGGACAAGAAAAAATAATAAAATTCTTTTTTTTTCTAATAAAAATAGTAAGAATAAAAACTGTAAATGATAATTTTTTTAAGAGTTTTTGATAAAAGTACTTTAACAACTTTAAAATGGATTTTTGAAATAACTATATGAAAACCTATTTGGGTTTTTATTAGCAGTACATTTTAATAATACTAGATGCCTATATTAGATTGTGGATATTGGTGTTCTTTGATGGATGGGTTTCAATTAACCAAACATCTCTGGAATGGTCAACTTGAGACTGTACAAGACTACACTTCATTTACATTCATACATATCATCTTCATTCATCCTCTGAAGTAATATCTTATGGTGGTTCCAAAGCCTAAACAGAAAAAAGAGAGAGCAATAGCAGTTTAGATGATTTGATGGCCTTGCTGTAGTACCAGCAGGAGTATAAGTGAGCAAACAAGGGTGGGGGAGTGAGGGGGGGAGGGGAAGAGTATTCCAGTAAATTTTTGGCAATGGTAGGCAGTAAGTTGCAAAATCATAACAGTTTCACATACCACACCATAAATTTCATACCTGAAGTTAGTAACTTTTATGTTACCTACAAACATCTACACAACATTGACATATTTATATATATATATTTTTATTTTTTTTTCATTCTTTACATATGTTAAATCTTGTTTTAGTTGCTCACAATATATTCATATTATAGAAATATGGAATAAACAAATCTTTTAATTTTCAACGTTACAGTATTATAGTTTCATTCTTAAATCGTTTAAACACATACTTAAAATTTTATAAATAAAAATATATATATATGATGAATGTTTTAAAATCAATAATTAATTAATCATACTAAGAAATCAAACTAATTTAGATATCTACATAATATAATATAATAAAAGACAAGAGTCACGTATATTATTATTAGAAAAAAAATTAGACTATGAAAGATGGATAATAATTTCTAAAAACAAAACATTTTGTAGATGAATATTATTAATACTTAATAACTGCTATTGAATGTGTTTGAGTATATTCTAACAGAAATAATATTTCTTTATTTTTTATACATGACATTAAAGAATACACATAACCAGCATACACGCAAACATATACATATTACTATTTTTAATAATTAAATATCACACATATTTTAAGATTAATAATTTCAAGCAATAAAGATAACAACATGCAAACACAGAAAGATTAATCTCAATTAAGATAAGAAATCTAGTTAACTATTTTTGATTCTCTGAAATGACACAATAAAATCAATATAAAAAAATATACTTTAAAAAACTTTTACAAGTAAAAATATAATTATTTTCAAAAAATTATTACACACAGCAGAAAAAACCATATCTTAATATTACTACATCAGTAATTACATGAAAAGTGTATGAAAACCAAAAATAAAAAAAAATTTTTTTTACCAGTCAGATTTTTTTGAGAATAAACAATTTTTATTATCTCCTAGCAGAACATTTGAGAGAATGTCAATTTTTAATGATTTTGTACAGATGGATTTTTTAGCTTAAAACCTTTATTATAACATAACTGTTAAAACTAAACAGTAAAATTTTACTTTCCAACTACTTCAATATAGCAAATCTTCTTTTCTTTCAGATTTTTATTCAATGATTAATTTTTTTGGAAAAAAAATTCAGTCATGTAATTGGTTTGGTGTGCTATTCTACTGACTGTGTTCTATTTTTCATTCTTTTCTATATTAAGCTAACATTTTAACTTCCACATACTACACCATACATTTTCCAGTTACACGTTTTATATACACAATGACATATACATAAATTTTTAAGTGAGGTAAATACATAGGACCTGAATTAAAACATGCTATATTATACACAAGTACATACATCTCTCTCTGTGGGTGTGTATGTGTGTAACTGTTTCCAGTCTGAGATATCTACAATCAAGAGTTTAACAAAAAGTAGATAAATTCTAGTTTTATTTATGGTCATTCAATTTCTGTAATTTAACATACTTTATATGTATAGAAAACATGAAAGGTTATATGTAAAATTATTAAAATTAAAAGTAATGTTTCGTTTGCATGCCAGCTGGAATACTCACATACGAGAATTCTATGCTCTGCCAAGTAAAAGAAAAAAGGGCCATTTAGAAAAGTACTTTCGCTAAGTAAAAAAGAAATAAAGGATATTTAAAACTATGAAATTTTTAAAGCAATTTTCTTCAACCAACCAAATTTAATCAAGTTGCAAATAATTTAAATTCTAATAGTATTAAGTTCAACAGTAAGATAGTGAACAAACTGTAATGCACAAATACAAATATAGAAGATGTCATAAACACGCTTAGAGATCAATATGTTAACAAGTGGCAAGTTACATCTTTGAAACCAGACAGCTTAGTTCACATTATAATTACATGCATAAAACTAACATATATTTCTTCTATAATTAATCTGAAAAATTAATTAATGTATGACTAACAAACAATTAATACTCGGATGTTTTTATGTGATAAATTACAATAAAAATAACAATTTACTTATTTATGCATAAATTAACAAATATATAGATTATTAAAACAGACCACTAATCATATCCATAATAATAAATGATCTAACAATTCAGCTGGAAAGAACTGTATAGAAAATATATCTAGATATTCTAATGAATGAGATCATACAACAAACATTGCCAACTGAATTGTAAAGTTTATATGATGACAAATACAGTACTGAACTACAACAGAAAACACCTGAATAAATTATTCATACACTTAATATTTCAAGTAAAGAATATAAATGAAATTATGATTTGGCAGTGAAACAAAAAAAAATATTGTAAAACAAATACATCCTCAACTGATATATTATAATTTATACATTATTTCAAAATACTCTACGATTCAAAATCATAACTTTTCATAAGTGTAATCCTTTAAAAAAAAAACAATTTTTTTACACATAAGCTTTCTGCCCAAGCTTGTGTATAGATACTGAAATGAAACTGTGATTTATGAAAAAATCAAAAATCCAAGCCAGGTATGGACCTTAGCTGCATCCTAGGAAAGGCCTGCAATTCTGCTGCAAGAGAGTATAATCTCAAAGAAATAAACATTACTAATTTTCTGAACTATTTAGATAACTTAAGACACAATATCTACATAATGAGATACTAAATAAATAAATACATTTATTTATTTAGTATCTTCATATATTTATTTATAATTAAAGCTATTAATATGACTGACTAAACACTTTTATTTTTTATACTGATCCTATCAAGGTTCTACCATGGTTTCAAAAAGGAAAAATGGAATTTTTCTGGGTACATCAAAATCTATCCAGACGAGTGCTGGGATAACTCTTTTTTAATCAGTTGTGTAGCACACCTAACCTGTTCCTAACACGATCTAAATTAATATATTATTTATTATGTACAGATAGAAATAAAATATTTATTTATGGACTAGTATTATAATTATTTATATCACATGCTAAGAAGTCTTTACTACTTTTAGTTTCCTCAAATTTATTAACTACAGTGTGACTTTTATTTACGCTAATGAACAATTGTATGGCCCAAAAAAAACCACAAAATTTGGGAAATGTATATTCATAGAAAAAAACATTTTTTTAATGCACTCAAATTGTACGGATATGGTATGATTCTGTAGTCTCATTATGACTAAAACTGGCAAAAAGTTGTCAAATGTGAAGCACAACAGTTGAACACTGCTGCTCTCTCATAGGCATATGTCAAAATATCCGGTAGCTGTTAGAAAAAAATGATAATATACAGAGTGTATCATGAAGTTCTCCCATGACTTACATAACCTATTCTACTTGAAAATAATTTTAAAAAAAACATAAAAACATTGACCTGAAATGCTTTGTTTGCGAGTTATGACTAGTAAAAGATTTGCTTGGATTTCAGCTACCTCAGTGAAATGAGGTCATACTGAAAGTTTTACAACCTTAATTAAGAAGGGGCAGAATTTGTGATTTCTTATGGCTTTTGACCTGAAAAATCGAATAAAATAGTTCCCAAAACCGAACCTGCAATAGTTCTTGAGAAATCTAAGGAAAAAGCCAATCAATTAAGGTAAAAAAACCCTGTTTTTTATGTTTGACAAACAATAACTTTGTTAAATGGGTAATAAAATTGTTAAACTTTTAAACAAAAATTGTAGAGAATTTAATTCTGAACAAAATTATATAAGTTGAATAACACCTAGAAAAGTTAGAAAAATTTGAATTTTATTTGGAAAGAGTACATTAAATCAAAGTCTACTACATGTAGAAGTAGTTCATGAATTTAAAAATTCGTTGTCAGTGTAATATTGATTTGTAAAAATTAATCTTTTAGTTGTGTTTTAAGATAAATTAGAAGAAAAGATGTACAATATTTTTTTTTTTTTTAATATATATAAATAATTTTAAAAAGTATTAAAAATGGCAAAGGAAGCAAAACAAACCCTTCTCATATGAAAAAGAATTGTCAAGATATATGAAAGTAGTTCAGTGTCTGGTTTGATACAGATGGATGTAAGTTTGGAGGAATATGTGACTAATGTTTTAAAAAAACTGCACACTCACAAACACATGGTTAAGTTAATATTATTAGTATAAATTTTACATCAATATTTTAATTCTATTTTATTATTAATTATATATATGTTTTTTTTTGATACTAGTATTTATATTTATTTGATACTCTCTCTTTATCCATTTAGCCTCCGGAACTACCATAAGATATTACTTCAGAGGATGAATGAGGATGATGTG
>JAAAKQ030162368.1:2884-28276 GCA_010016005.3 Zanna intricata | reverse complement strand
ATAATTGTCTAAGACATTCTTTACAACTTTGTTTTCAAAATAAGAAAACTGTTGTACTGTTTGCAATTTTTCTTCATTCAATTTTATCCCATTGGATTGGAGAGTATTCTCACCAACATTACCTCAGTTTTAGTTTTACAGGTTTTTAGTCCAAGTAATTTAAATTTATTCTTCTAAAGATTCACATTTTCTTGGATTTCTTCGACAACATATCCCCATATAACAAAATCATCTGTGAATGCCAGAGTATTAAAATCATCTTTTATTCCGGGTTTTATTTCATCCATTATAATTTTAAGTGAAAGAGGAGGTAGAGTATAGGTGCTTTCGTGCTGTACTTCCCTCATAGTTTCAAAACACAAAGAGAAGCCACTTTCAACCTGAACAGAACTTAAACATTCATCATACAGCATCTTAATTTTATTAATTAGGATTTAGGCACATTCCTCTTGGCCAGACATTCCCAAATCCTGATCCTGGTTTGCTATCAAATGCCTTGTATCAATGAATGCAAACATTATTAGTTTGTCTTTTTCCAATGCTTTTCTAAACTCTCCTCAAAGTAAATACTTCTAACTTTCCGTCTATGTTTCTTAATATCATCTAACCAATTTTTTCCTAGATCTTCAGCCCATTTGACAACAAAGTGATTTCCTTCAATTTTCATATTTCTGCTGTGACCCTTATTTAAATTACAGTATTATGATTCCTTTTTTCCAGTATGCTGTTATCTTTTTCTCTTTCCATACTGTATCTAACACTCTTTCCATCCATCAGTGGCCATAAATCCCTGCTGCCTTGATCATATCTATAAATTTGTCCATTCCTGTAGATTTGTCATTTTTCATTGTTTTCATGGCTTTTTCTACTTCTAACCAAGATAAACTCTTTGATAACTTCATCACAAGTAGTTACCACTTCTCTTATAGGTATCATTTTCTGTTCCTCTCTATTTAGAAGTTTTGTCAAAGTCGTTCTTCATAACCTCTCTTATCTCCCTTTCATTTCCAACTAGTTTCAGTTCTTCAAACGGCTTTAGTAGTCTTGTTCACTTTTCTAACATTACTGATCACTCTGAATAATAATTTCTTATTCTCTTCACAGTTCCTTAAAGCTTTTCTGTAAAAATCACTTCAGCATCTATCTTTTTCTTCAGCTAATATTATTTTTATTATTAATTTTCTTTCTCTATAAATTTATCCCTTCTCAGTATCATTTCTTCATCTCCATTGGTCATCTTTGGCTTTTCTTTATCCATTTCTTTTTTTGCAAGATTTCTCTCTTGTACGGTTGTCTTAACTCTATCGTTCTATCACAGTGCCTCTTTGTCCATCACGGTGTCTCACAAATCTTTTAACTAGTCCTTCCATATACATCCTTCAATTTACTGACTATAGTTTTTCAAACACATTCAATTGCAATGTGTCTGCACATTGATTATTAATAACTTTTGTTTGTCCTGTATTGTATTTAATTTATAGCAGATTAATAGTAGTATAAAACAGAAGTAAAGTGTAATTATTTTGTTTTCTTTAGCCTACTGTTGCTGATTTTTTTTTAAAAAAAGAAAGTCATCATCTTATACGGGCTCACCTAAAATTTTTAAATTCTTAATTTGTTTGCAATAAGCCTAAAGGTCGGAACCACTTCCCATAACAAATTATTAAGCTCAACACTTTTTTTTTAAATCTAATTTTTTTATATAATAATTATCTCCAAATACAACATTCATCCCCTTGGACTCATTGCCAGAATCATGTTTTATTACTATAATGAATTTTTTCTCATGTTAGATGATGACATGTGTGTTTACAAGGCTTGGCAGTTTTGTAAATTGTTCAACATTTTAGAAGAAATGCAGGATACATGGAAAGAAGTGCAAAGAGTAAGTGTGAGGGAGGCAGATGTAAGAACAAGGAGAATAGATTTAACTAAATAAAAATGTTACTGATGAAATGAACAAATGATAAAATATGAAGTAAGTAGGATTATATTTACAAAATAAAAAAAAGCAAAATTGAAGAACTGCTTGAAAAAGTGATCAACTACCACAGGAGGATGCAAGTAATCAAGAGCATTAATCCAGCTATCAACAAGTGGAAGAGAATTCAATCAACTGCCATAATTACAATTTGAATTCCTTCGCTATTATTAATGTTAAGTTTTTATGACTTGCTTTCCACCAATTATAAAATTTTTATGATTGCATAAAAGGACAGTGATCCATTAAGTTCTAAACTGACAAGAAGAAGAAAAATTAAGTAAATTATTAATTTACTTCATTTCAAGCAAGCAGACTTGCTTCTAAAGTATCTGAACAACCTTCAAATCAAAAAAAAATTTTTTTTTACCAAGTCATTTTAGCTACTTCACAAATGTTATTTTTAATGATTCAACATATAGAATCATTGCAAACAAAATAATTAACATGACTTATTGTAATATTTTATGTTTAATAAAATAAAATTACCAAGATCTATCACAGTAAGAAAGTATTTTATAATACAAAACCTTCAGACTCATATTTTTTTTATTTACTATAATTATTTTTAAATATTTATTTAGTCTATTAAGGTCTCTGTGTGAATTTTCTGGGCAAAAAATGTATAAATGAAAAAACAGAGATAAAGACATTCTTACACAGAACTGGCCCTTGATTTGCAAGATTTTAATATACAATACCTGATTTGCATTATGTAGAACAGTTGTATTCTAGCAGAGATAATTAAATGTCTGAAATCTGCTTGTAATTTTACAATATTTAAATCCTACATCTCTAACATTCAGCAAATTCTAGTGTTATATTTTCCTACCTTAAGTTTTAACTCATTATTTCCTAACTTTACATCTTATACCTTTGTTTTCTTGATCTTAATTTTGAAACTAAACTTATACTCTAATAATGAATCCAAACACTCGTAACTCATAAACTATGTTAACTCATAACTACTTTCAACCAATCAGTGAATCATAAGACATTTTTCTTGTACTAATTTCAAATTCACTCAAATTTTCTTTTTTTTCCTATAATATTTCTTTCATGTATAAATTTAAAAAATCAATAAGAGTTGCCAACCCCTACCTTACTACATCATCTTTTCAACCTATTTAAGTTTGTTACTTTTTATTTTCTATTTATCCTTTCCACACCTTTATCAATAAACTACTTATCCCAATTCTTCAGTCAAATTATTATTTCATATAACCTTCACCAGCTTTGAAAAATTATTTGTTGGATCACTACCAAAGCTCCAATTAGAAATTCCTTCTAATCTTTAGCCTAATGTGTTTAAAATTAATATCTAGTATTTTTTTTCTTAAATATAAATAATATGTACAAGTACACTTCATTTTTATACATATGTATTTGTACAACACTTTGATGACATTTTAAATTTACTAACTGGTATATTATAATATTAATTTTGCAATTAACTCATTTTACAATAATGATAAATGACTGAATTCAAAAGGTATTATTAAGAAGTAGATAAAATTAAAATACATAACTTAATGCTTCAAATAATCTACTAAAAGCCAAAAGAAAGGTTATGAACAGCTGATAGAAATAGACAACAGGAAATAACTCCGTACAAAATGATCATAAAAAGAGGCATAAACAGATGTGTTTGATGAGTAAATACTGATGTACTATGTTACTGATAAGTAAAACAGGAAATTAAATAATTAAGTTTCATTGTGATATGAGTCTCCCTTCATCTTTTTGCTTTTTCGTACTGTATATAGTCAACAATTTTAGATCTCATTAGCCACGGCTTTCTAACAATTTTTTCCCATTTCTCTTTAGAGAAATAGATAAATCTTTATTTCTCATTAGTTTAAAGTTCTATTTTCTACTTATATAATTATCATTAGACCAAATTTTAAGATTTGATAAAACAAACGTTTATTTCTATAATCAAGTAAAAATAAACTTTCCTGAGGAAAAAAGAAGAACCAGTTTCCTGAGTTCTAAATAAGATTTGCCAGCTTCTAATTTGAAAATTTCATGTAAAATGTCTCAGAATATATTATCCATAAAATAACAGAATGTAAAACAAAGATAAAATTACAACAACAATAATCATATTTAGTTATTTCATTTGTGCTTGTTAAATATTATTGAGAACAATTTTCTGACGTAATCAGATGCTGCTTACATGTAGGCTAACAAATTAATAAACAATGATTCTATTAAAAAAAATGCTTTTTATTTTATGAAAACTTTTAACCATTTTCAAGACACTGAATGCAAACACATTTCACGTATTACAAATTGCCAGTTATTTTGTAGAAGTTTCTTTTAAATTATTTGTTCTGATAAATTTTATATTAAAATATAATTTTAATTTTTTAATTAAAATTTTACTTTTTCATTCTTTTTTGTCAGTTTGATCTTAGCCAGAAAACTGAGAAGTTTTGATGATAAGTCAACAAAGTATATAAGTATATAAGTGATTTTAGCACTTACTTAAAAGAGTAACAACACAAAACTTCCAAAAATATTAACAGAAGAATGCAGTAAGAGTTATAAAATCAGTTCATCAAGAATGGTAGAAGAATTGAACAGAAGGTCCTCATGGATTTGAAAGGACAAAATATGTTTACGAAAACTGGAACTGGAAAATAAAATTTTTTTACAATTATGGTAAAACATTTCTGTGTAAAATAGGAACAAATCATTATAAAAACAAACTTAAACTAAATAAATGGAACTCAATGGTTGCGACAAAACAAAAAAAGATATGTTTTCTGTTACGGAAATTAATGTATTACATAATGATAATATCAATGAAATAATAAAATTCCATGTAAAATACACTTTTTCAAAAAAAGAAAATAAGCCAAGATTTTGGTAATTCTGACTCAAAATGAGGTAAACTAAGCCAAAGCAATAGTATACTTATATATTTTTTTTAATAAATAATGAGAATAATACTTTTTCCATAAACCTTACTATATAATTTAGAACATCTTGTTTCAAAATCACATCTAATATAATAATATCTATAAATTATAAATAATATAATATAATAATACCTATCTGCTATAAATAAGATCTCTCAACTAGTCCCAAGAGTCACAATTTAACATCACCACTTACAATTCTAAAAATTCAATCATCACAACAATAATATTCTTGCATACTTACACTTATAAATCTATTAGATACAGCATAGAATGTAAATGCAAATACTACAAATATTGAGGCAATAATTTTATTTTTTAGAGAATAAGGACTATCATCATCACCAGTCTTATCCTTTTTATCCCGAAGTTCCTTTTGTTTTGCTTCATATGCTGAAAAAAAAAGTTAATTTTAAAGATAGTTAAACATTTAATCATTCAAATAAGATAAAGAATATATAAACGTATTATTTTTTATTCAATAAAAATAACACCTATGTAATTGAGTTTAATAACAAGAAAATATTAATAAAATATTGATTTGAAAAAACATCATGGTATTTAACAAAGTTGCCCTGCACTATTGAGCCCTGAATATATTGTTTATCTCTAGTTAAAGTTACCCATTAAAAAGATAATAATTTACAATACTTCATTACAACATAAAATTAAATTGAAAATTCAGTCCTAATTAAAAAATGTAATAATTACATATTAATTCTCAGCAAGTTTAGCATAATAAATTTAATGCTAACATAACTGAAAATTACAAGTCTCAAATTTGAATAGTGTACGTAAATCTGACACTAATTTGGTTACTATTGTTATAAATCTTAAGTGGTACTGACTTATTTTGGTTAGGCAATGAATCTGTAACAAACATTTTTTAAGTAAGTAATGTACAGAACCAATGCCTAAATATAATTAGTCATGTTCAATAATCTGGCCAAAGAGCCACTGTCATTTTATCTATCACCTACACAGCCTTTAATTTTTCTTCCTACTTTTTTTTCTTAAATAAATGTTTCATTCAATATAGCATTAATAAAATGGAGATTTAATATTTAAATATAAAGATGATCAAACTATTCCAACTACCTATCTTTACACTTTATACATAAAATTAAACAATATTATTACCTTAAAATTAATTTTTGTAACAATTATTTAGAAAATTATGGTAGAAACATAACAAAGTGGTGCAGTGAGATTAAGCATGGTGAAGAGGCACTAATCACCCTGAAAATTGGCGTTTTTTATGAAAATTTTATGGAAAAAAACAATTAAAGAAGATATAAAAGACATTTTATTTTTAACTGCTATGTAAAACTTTTCTACAAATTAAAATAAATATGTTTTGGTTAAATTTTCAAAACTGACGTTTTCCTCATTTTTAATATTACAAGGCATGATTTTTTTTAAGTAAGACTGTTTTCAATTTGCCGCCATCAGATGCAGTAGAAATTAATAGTTATAGTGTAGCACATTTATATCAGTGATCATCTGTTAGCATCAATAGGTTTACATTATTCGCCTTAGTTGCTGTGTATAGTCTTTTTTTTTCTACCTACAAGACTACTGTTACATATTACTACAGAGGATGACATGAATGATTTGTAGCATGTGTGAAAATGCTATGCCTGACCAAGATTAGAACCAAGGACCTCTGGATGAAAGACCAAAATGCTACCACTCGCACCATGAAGGCTGACTGCTGTGTACAGCCTGGCTGAAATGAGTTACAATAAATAATCCTGTGAGTTATGAAGTGCGATCTGTAATTTGTTATCTATTGGAAAAAACAAATCTGCTGTTGATATTCTTAGAGTAATTTCTATATTTAAGAACCAGTGTTATGTGCAAAGGTAATGTTCGCCAATGGTGTGGTTTGTTTCATGGAGAAAGAATGAATGTTTACAACGAAGAACATAGTGATTGCCTGACCGTCACCACAGATGAATTGAATTAAATTAAAATGTGAACTCAAAAATCGGTGAAAACAGGAGGCTTACTGTTTATCAACTTCTGACCAAGTTTCCTTTTGTTTTGCTATCAGTAATTTACAACATTTTAACTGAAAAACTGCTTTACAGAGAATAGTGGTCCAGATAAATACTGAAAATGTTGACAGAAACATACAAAGAGAAGCAGTGCTTATTGCAGCTCAAACATTGCTGAGTTGCTATGAAAATGAAGGTAATGATGATTTATAGAAACACGGTTGTGACCAGTGATGAAATTTTAATGTCTTATTCAAATGTTGAGACAAAGCAGTAATCAATCAATGGCAGCATTCATCATCCCCAAAGCCCAAAAAGTTTAAGCGAGTAAGTTCAATGAAAAATCTTATGGCAATGATTATTTGGGACGCCGAAGAGATATTGCAGACTGAATTTCTTGAATGTGGAAGAACTGTTAATGCAAATACATACTGTGAAATGCTTGCAAAACTTAGATGTTCAATTCAAACCAAAAGGTGCAGGAAACTAATCGACAGGATTTTGTTTCTCCATGATATCACACGACTTCACACAGCAAACAAAACCACTGAACAATTACAATGATTTTGTTAGTGAACATCCACCTTACAGTCCATATTTTACACAGACAGATTATTACCTTTTTCTACATTTAAAACAGTGGCTTGCATAGCAGAAGTTAGAAGATGGGTTTAGAAGTTTGTAGATAGATGTTTAAATCACAGGTGGGAAAATTCTTCAGTAACGAAACAATGAATTTGTTAAGCCAATATCAAAAATATATTGCTCTGAATGGTGAATGTGTAGCAAAATAGTATATATATATATATATACATGTGTGTGTAAGTTTATTTTGTTTTAATAAAGTTTTTTCTATTTTAATTTTTATATCAAAATGGCCCTTACTTAAAAAACACGCCTCATATATTAACAGTAAATTAGTAGTCAAAGTGAAATTAGAGTAAAAAATATTTTCAATAAATAAGCTGTGTAAAAACTAATTAATAATTTTTTTAAATATGTAGAGGTTAGTATTAAATTAAATAAATATTCTTAATATAAATTTATGTTACATACCATCCAAATCTTCCTTAAAGTATCGCTGAGATATTCTGTTAACAAATTTCAATAGATTTAAACATGCTTTGGCATGATTTTGCAAAACATTTGATGGAAAGGGTGCTTTTATTAGAGGAGCCAAATAAGCATAAACAGTAGCATCTAAAGATGTTGGGTGAGCACCAAAAAAAAAGTCAGAATCGCCCAATCTAGTCGATAATGCAGTCAAACATTTCTCTGCATATGAATAGACCTGTAACACAAAATTTAAAGTTAAATTTTTTAAATCTTCAATTAATTTACAAGTTAAAAATATTTTTATATATATTCTTCTAAGAATAGTTTAGAATTTACTTTTGTATTTGTAACAATAACAAAAAGAAGTTTTATGGTTATTCTGAGAGCAACTGTACTTTCTATAAATTTGATATCTCATGCATACTTGTGACACAGAATATGACTAACTTATATTACAAAAGAAAAACAGCTGAAAGATGTACCTCAGATTCAATGAATTCATTATTCTGTATGTGTGGAAAAAGTGCTTCAAAGTATACTTTTGCTCTTTTTTCATAGCTACGAGGATAGTAAAAATTCCATGGTATTGGTAAGGTTTTGGCATACCACCGTCGTGTGAGTCCAATATAATTTTTTTCATCCATCCACCTAAAGTTTATAAAATATTTTAAAATGATACATAAATAAAATAAATTAGTCACAATAAAATATCTAGTGAAACTAGTTTAAACATACCTGTAATTTTATTAAAATTTATTTAAAATACTCAAGGCAAAAAGGTTTTAAATTAAATTTACTTAATTATTAAAATTAGAATCATAAACTTGCTTTATTATATAAAAGTAAAATGTAAAGGTTTTTTTTTATTATTAAGTAACCATTTACTAAAGTAATATTAGCAACAAAGCCTGTTGCAAAGAAATATACAATGGGCATTAGAATATGTAGTATATTATACTGCATATTATTGTATATTGTATTATATTGTGTAGGAACTACTTTCTTTGATAGAAAATGCATAAAGTGCAAGTGTTCTGGTTTTCCTAAGGATCCTCTTCTTTAGTTTCAGCATTAAAATAGTCCTCATTAATGCGTCTCTGAAAATGTTTTGCATACTGTTATTTCTTAGTTTAAATTTCTAATATATTCATTAACTTACAAATTTAATTTCTATCTGCATTCTAATATATTGTAAACTGGAAAACATCTTATAAGCAATATTTTTTGTAAAAATTTTCTCTGAATCCGGAAGTAACTTGCCTTGCTCTGACCCACTGATAATTTGAAGTTTTATGTCATTGAATGTTCACACTCTTAACAAAACAAGATACAGTTGTCCATGCCAAAATGCCAATTAAGGAAGGTAGAATGCCAATCTACTTTTTCTATAATTTGACCTTGCAATTTATTGTCATTGTAAATTTGTGTTTTACAGGAAACTGTATTTTTTTTTTTTTTATAAAGGGAAGATTGGTACAGATATTACTCGAGAACGCACTATTCATATAAGAATCTTGAGTACTCCCTTGTTCAACATCATAAATTATTTTATGTGCATCTGAAACAGATTATTTTGTGTCGCATATATATTTAGTATTTGTAAAAAAATTTCATTACATCAACTATTTTCTACCATTCAATTCTTTGGACTGCAGTCTTATCAGGATCAAGAAAGTATAATAGAGCATATTATCACTGCTCACCATTATCATGGTGCAATACTTTAACATGGTGATATAATGCTCCATTAATTCTAAAACAATAAGACCTGATGGAGTCTTTTTTTCTTGCATCAAAGCAAATACCCAGTTCATTGAACATGTATTTTCCATTAGGTTTTTAGAATGCTCATGTGTGTTCATTTTTCATAGTTGCTGATTTAAGGAGTAAATACAGATGTGATCCAGTTTAACTGCTCCTTTGGAGCAATATGTAGAATACGTTTTGTTAAAAGATATTCCTCCACTAAACTGTTTATACTGTAAAATTGATAGATATGATTAAGAGCACCATATAAGTGTCTGCATACTTCATTTTCATCATCTATGTCATTTAAGGCTTCATGACTAATAACATTTTCATTTCTTTTTACCTCTGTTTCATTTTAATTTATTGCAATTGTTTCTTCATCTTACTGAGTTCCATTAATTCAGGACATTTCACTTCCAAAATTTCAATTTTCATTTCCATTTTTGTTGTTTTTTGGATGCCCAATAATCAAACAAGGATGAAATTCAGTTGATGAAAAGGTATCCAAATCATCATCAAGATCGTCATAATGCCCCCTATCTGAACGACCCGAGAATCTTAAATTATACACTATAGCATTATTCCTGATTGTTGGTATAAGCTTCTAAATTATTCTCATTAAAAATTTTAAAATGAAATTATGGGACAAAGTTTGCTGCTGCCACATTCTCTACGTTGCTGACATATTCACCATTTGTAGACATAAGACTTAAATAATCTGAACAATTCTCCATGGATAGCCGGAAAGTGGTATCTTCTAGAATAAAAGCTGAATATTCATTCCAATTATTAACCACTTCTTGAATAATTCGAGATCATAATCAATTATACCATGATTGATTATTATGTAGAAAAAAAAATACACCTGAATAAGCAATTTTCATTGCCAACATTCGATCATAATTAATGGAGTCATGATTTGTGTCGATCTATAACAAAAACAAATTATCAAAAGTAGCCAAAGTAAAATAAAAACCCATTACTGATAAATTCTATATACAATATACCGTATATCCAGCTCATTAATATATGTATGTAGTTATTACTTAAACATTTACTTTAAATACTGTCACTATTAATAATGCATGTTGATAAAAAGATTCAAAGCGCTTAGCAAGAAACTGACAAACAACCCTAATTAGGGCTGAAACAAACCTGCATGACTGCAGTGTTGGCTGAGAAGCTCTTGAAAGCATGACATGGTAAGACTGTACACAATAATACTTTTGAAGTTTGGCTAAATTACTCCATGTTAAATTATATTGGTAAAAATTCTCCAAACTTTAAAAAAAAAAACACTATGAGAAAGTTCAAAAAATTTATGTTTTGATAATACTTCTCTCTAGTTTTCTGTGTTGTGGAATTGATTGAAAAAGTTCCAAGTCTTTACAAACTTGGAAGTTTTTCAAGTTTTCTTAGAAATTTTCACAGAGAATGGAACTTTGACACTTTTTTACAATTTTTTTTTTCTTTTTTACAAAACAAGAGCTTCTTTTAAATGACACCAAAACCTTTAAAATCGGTTTTATAGAACTATAGATGGAGAATACATTAAAGAATTTTATAACTGATGAGCACCATTTACTGCCCTGCAGAAGTCAAACTGATAATCCATCTCATTCAACACACTGGTGAGAATGTCTGCAGAAATCACTTCCACAGCTCCTATTGTTTGCCGTAAGTGGTTGAGTGACAACTTTTTCTTAGTATAGGCTGTCTCCATTCCATCTTTCATTCTCCATTCCATCACAACCACTTCAAAACTTTTTTGCCCAGTCAAACATTTGAAATTTGACAGGGTAGCATCTTCAAACTACGCCTGGAGTTGAGCCAAAATTTTAGGGATTTTACAACTTCATTGACGAGAAATTTGAATTATAATTCATTGTGCAGTGGATAATGGTAACTCCTACTCAGACATTCTGCTACTGATGTGAGAACATGATCTATGAGCATGGCTGATTAATTGCTCTGCTCCACACACAATCAATTAACTATCCACAGAACCCGACCAAATTCACTGATCTTCCTCAGTCTACACAGTAAAATCTAGTTTATATTTGAATGACCCTCATACTTCATTATAACAGACTATTAAAATAGAAAACTACGTTAAAAGAAATCCCTTCACTTCCTTTTCCCAAACAAATAAACGAATAAAATAAAAAGTATCACATGATTTTTAACCATTTCTGAAAAAAAATTTAAACGTGACAAAATGTATGAAAATGATGGAGTCATTTAATTTCACATTACATTTTATGATGTGAAATTTTTTTTTAATTTACAATTCAATTTTTTCAATCTTGTTATTTCAATAACAATCAAAATGTATTATACTAATCTTCACTGCACGTGTGTATTTATATATATAAAACCATCAAGATGATCTGAAGTAATTCCAACACTAAAAAAAAAAATAAAAATTACAACCAAGTATCATTCCAAATTTACAATTAACGAAAAATATTAAACATATTTAGTGACGTTCAACTTTACAGTGTTTTTTTTTCCACATTTACTATCACATAAGTGTTCTTATAGAAAACTATTAAATACCTAAAATAATTTTTAGCAGCATAATCAAAATATATTTAAAAAATTTTAAATGAGGAGAGAATTTCAGTGAATGTTCTCCCAATTAACATCTGATTATTCAATTATTACTGGTTACACTAGCAAATTAATTGATTGCACTGAATTTAAAAATCATTATTTGCTTTCAAATAATTATTCTAAGAAATATTAAATGTTATAATCAGTCAAAAAATTCAAGAGTAATAAATAGTGATTGGATCTGTAACAAACATTTTTCATCTGTATTGATTCATCTGTAACAAACAGTCATATTCAATAATCTAGCCAAAGAGCCACTGTCATTTTATGTATCACCTTCACAGTCTTCAATTTATCTTCCTACTTTTTTTTTCTTAAATAAATGTTTCATTCAATATAGCATTAATAAAACAGAGATATAATATTTAAATATAAAGATGATCAAACTATACCAGCTTATTAGTAATAATAATAATATTTATATTCCAGTTTAAATAACCTTCTTGTTTCTTTTAAAGGGAAATATAGCAATTTTATAAGCAAAACAAAAAAGAAACACATAAATTTGGTTTAAAATAAAATAAAGATGTTGCACAATCTTTTTATAATATAAAAAAGATGTAATTCCAAAAAAAAGTGATATTAATCATTTGCTTACGCCAGTCAAACACCATATGGCATTATTAAATTTCTGCTATCTATACACTCACCATATATATTGTAAAGCTGGATAAAGCTGCTCTTTCAACATAGCAGTGCAAGCAACCACCTCAGCTGTCTGTCTAGAATTTAAAGCAAAATCAGGACTAAAATTCTGAAACAAAAGGTTATTAATGATTAATAATCATCAATAATAATTACATACAACTGTATTTTATATATGCCATATAAGTGTTAGAATCGGAATGAGATACCTTATTCTTTGGAGGCAAATGATAGTAAATCCATTTTATTTGAAAAAATAAACTAACAAAACTTAATATACAGATATAATCTATATTAGCTATTTAAAAGAAACAATAAATAATAAATTTCCTTAACTTAATTCAAAATTCAAATTGCAGAAAAAATAAGATAATTACAGAAAAAAAATTTTATAACAACCAGTTTTTAAAATAAACATTCCATATGTGACTTTCTCACTTTACTCAGAACATACCTCACTGAAAATGTTCTCATCTCAAGTGTGCATGAGCTCTCTGCATTTACATGTTTCAGCTTATGTAGTTCTCAAAAATTAGAAATGGTACTACACACACTTCACCTTTTACACAACCCCTGAGAGAAAAATTCAATGGGATTAGATCAGAAGATCATGATTGTAAAATTCTCCATTCAGTAGGCTATGGCTCAAAACTCTTTCTCAATGCAAACTTTTTTTGACTTGGTTTTTTGACTATATTTATTTTTTATTTGTCTTCCTATTATTTTTGATTTTCATGAAAGAAGCTGAATGTTGCTACTCCTAGTTTAATATAAACTAAGATGCAGATAAGAACTTACAAAAGATTTAATACTGCTGTGCTTTCTACAGCAGTGTGGGTATTTTCTTTAATGCGGCAAGTACCACATTTCTGTACCAGTTTTCACACACATTACAGAAACCCTCACTATTAAAATGTAAATTTTTCAATTAAAATAAACCGTATATAATTTTTTTTTTATATGAACTGAAATTGGTACAAAACATTTTGTTTTATGTTATTCATAAACCAACATTTCTGTCTCACGAAAAATGTTTTTTATCCTTAGAAAATCATAATGCTTGGATAAAACTTTAATAAAACTTAACCTACAAAAAAAATTTTTTTTTTCTCTACCAGTTTTTTTGCACAATGTTTAAATTGAAAAACTCTTAAAAAAACAAACAGAGTTTACTATAGCATTAATATTTTATTGAAGCTAACAAAAAAATGTGCTATTGGATGCATAATGCTAAATTAAGTATAGATCCTAATAACTTCATCTTTTTAAATTTTTTTAAAGGTACAATAATTGACAAGTCTCATCTTTAGTACAGCACATAACGCTTTTATAAATATTAAATAACTAACAACTGAAAAGTACAACTCAGAGGTATATGTATGAAAAATTACAAAAAGAGCCTCTATTTGATTCAAGGTAACCAAAGAATGTGTTATTATAAGCTGGTGTAATACTTGAGTGAATTAATGAGATTCTCATGTCTCCGTCTTTTATCTAGTATTATTACATTTAAAGGCTAGGGAAAAACAGGTAGAGAAGACTACCACATAACTTGACAGCTTGATTCACTTTGACACTGAATAAAATCATAAACAAAGAAAATTTTTTCTGTTAATGCCACAAGTTTTGGCTGAACATTATTTTGATATAAGTATCCTTAATAATTAAAAAATAATAACTATGAAGACATAAATTAATACATAAAATTAATACTATGACAAATTGCTTTTCCCCACAACAGGCAATAATATAAAAATATAAATAAACATGTGGATTAAAGTAATAAAAAAATAATAATTTACTCACTTTTTTCTTCAAATAGTCTGATAATGAATTAATGTTGGTTAAGCAATGTTTACCATGTCGAAACACTGGAAAAGTGCCCGATGGTGTCCAAAATGGGTTTAATTTTTTATGAATAGTAATTGCTGCTCCAGAAAATTTTGCAAATGCCTAAGAGAAAAATAAAAATTAATATAATGCTAATATTAATCTTATCATAACTACAACTGATTCCAATCATTGCTCTGCTAGTTATGGTGATGTACACATCAAATAGTACACAACATTAATTTACTTGTACAAGAAAAGTGTAAAAACAACAGAACAAGAGTCTTTATATCGATGTCTTTCAAATATGGTAACCTTTAAAACCATTTTTTTGTGTGCAGATTTATTAAAATTGCCATCAACAGTATTCGCCATTTACATTCACATACATAAATTCCTATCCCTTTATAAGGGGCCAAAACTCACATGGTAAGCCTAGACTGACATGTGCAGGAAACCCCTCAAAAGAAACAGTCTGAAACCAGGACTGACTAATGCTAAGACTTCTTAAATCTTTTTGCTGTCTATCTCAGGACACAGTTTAACTGAAAAAGGCCAATCTTATTCTGTTAGATCAGAACAGATCACAGTGAAAAAAATCCCTTTCAGCACACCAGAAGGTGGAGATAGATTTCACCAGCGGTAAGTAGGCTATAAAAAAGATTTCCACCTTAAAGTTAAGAAAAACTTCAAATTTACTGAACATGAAAATGGTAGCTTGTGAAAAAAATTTCACTTATTTAGCACACAAGCCCAATCTTTTTAAAATTCCAGCAACATTTTGGTCATCTCTTGCTGTAAGGGAAGGTCATACCAAAAATTGTTTGAAACAAAAGTTTTGGCCAAGTTTAGAGGACTAACAACCACTTTAAACCAATTTCATATTCTGCCTATTAAGGGAGGTATGATTTTTTTTTGTCTTCAAAAACCCCATTTTTTCCACCCCCTGGGCAATGGTTGGTGATATCAAAAAAATTTACTTATATAAGTGTTAGGCCCTTATCCAAAGAGTAGTAGGAATTTTAGACGAATTTGATATTTTACTTAATATAATAAAGTCATAGCAATATTTTGTTTCTTTTTTTAAAAGCCTTCCCATTTCTACCCCCATGTTCTGATATTGCCCATTAATGAACTTAACTGAGATTTTGGGTCATTATATTTAATGTAACAATTTGAAAACGATTGGCACAAAATTACGGCAGCTATCAAGCCCACAAAAAAGTGAAATATATAGATGTACATATACATACATACATATATATATTTGAACTAATGGTAGTAATGGGATCTGGGGGATGTGAAATGTGAAGATATGTCAAAAGTTTTCTGGTAGTGGGGATTAACCATCAGGATAAAGGTTGGTGCCTTGAAGTAAAGGGTTACCTTTGTAGGACTACTATACCTTATACATGACTGTGCCACTTGGACAAAAATTTACATCTGAAATTAATATCTAGGAGTTTTCCCAGATGGGAATTTCTCTGAATGTCAATGGAGTAGTAGTTATAATGCCTACTTTTAAACCAGGGGGTTCAATCTCAGGCAAATACCCACATTTTTTCATCTAAAATTTCATACATCGCATCTTCCTCGTTAAAATAGAAATCACATTTAAAAAGCTTTCCTCTTTCAACAGTTTATAAATAATTTTTTTTTTAAACTAACGTAACCAACATTAAGGTATATCTTCAGAGAATGAGATGAATGAATTGTAGCATGTGTAAAAAATGCCATGTCTGATCGAGATTCGAACCCGGGACCTCCAGAGGAAAGGCCGAGACGCTATCATTCGCGCCACGGAAGCCGGCTTTATAAATACTGAAGATACAACATTACATACACATCAAATCACGTACTATGTGGTTACAGAAAAAAATAACACAATTACTTATTAAAAACAAATCTGAATTATACACATTTATAACAATATTTCCCAACCAAACCTACAAATTAATTGTTTTATTCACCGAAACACTAACAAAAATTATTTATAAGTTCAGAGTTTTAATAAAACAGCTTAAAATCAAATAAACAAAGTATATGATAAAATAAATTTTAATAAAAATGTATACTGTAAACTTACTAAGGCTTCCAGACATTTTAAATCAACCGATGGCAACCCCCAGTCACCTTTCCAAACTTCCATTTCCATTGGTATGTTCATTTTTAAGTACTATAACTTCGAACTTATTAAAAAAAAAAAGAATCCGATACTGTAATTTTAAAGATACACTAAACAGAAATTCATCCTGAGGAATTTTTTAGGATGAATTTTATTGTTATCAACAATAACCTCAACGAGCGCAACTTAACCTCAAATATAAAAAACGAGAATCAGCTGACTGACTTCGGTAAGTGTGTTACTTTACAATACTATTGTAGTTAATCGGTACGTAGCACGTGTGTGGTATTATAAAATGGGTAAAATGAAAAAACTTAAAATGGCAAAAAAAGAACGTCTTAAACCGCTACATCAACAAATAGAAGAATTTGATTTTGCGAAACCAACAGGCCGAGATAAACAAAGAGTTCGACTAGACGATGATGAAGAGGTAATAATATATTTCCTTATAGGTTAGGTCAATAAAATGCAAAATTATTTTGTGTTTTAGTAATTGTAAACTGTAGAGTTATTGGTGTATTTATTATGAAAAGTATTTATCGACTTATTAATCCTATGTTTTAACTAATATTTGAAAAACTATCCTTATTCTATAGAAATATGACGAAGTACTTAAGTTGTTTTGAATGACTATCTACTAAATAAGAGGAACATTAATGTTATTTTCTTTTTTTACTATTTACATTGGTTTTTTACCGCCTGATTTTTCTATTGTTTCATTTAGAAGTCTTCATAAATAAGGTACTTTAAAGTATTTTTCATATAAATAACTAAGAGTGATAAGTATCAAAAAATTGAATCCCACAGCAAACAAGTGAATGAGTAGTCTAGTGAAAGACGTCCTCCTCCACTTCTTATAGAATACCCGAATCGAGTCTCAGAACTCGGAGGGCAAATAATCTGTGTTAACCTGATTTGAATTGTTAATATTACCCGACATACAAGAAATTTATTTTTAGAGGAAGACTATTACTGCAATAGAGCCCATTCTAGCCCTCAGATTATTTTTGGGATGTAGGTCAAAAAAACCACTCCCATGACACTGTCTAAAAAACTATAAATTAATGAAGAATGGAATATAATTCAATGAAAATTTGGATTTAAATAAAAAAGGAAAAAAGTTAGGATCTTCCAAAAATCATAAAATTATTGTACAGTCTAAGTTAGTGACAAATTTTATCTGTTATTTTTGGTTTGTAATTATATGGTTTTAGTTATTTTTCTTGTAATTTTCTTTTTTGTATTTGAAAGTTTGTAGATTCTCGGCTTAGTGAACGTATACTTCATCAGGCAAGAAAGCAGCAGCAAGAATTAGAAGATGAGGAAGGTGCTAGTGGATTGTCTTTGTCGGTTAAAAAAATTACAAAACTTGGTAATAGAGATGATGAGGATGATGATGCACTATCTGATGATAATGCACCAGAAACTGATGATTTCTATGATGGAGGAGCACCTGTAAGTTTTACATATATATATATATACTTTTTTTTCAGTGACATAACTCTTTATAGAATCATTCAATTTAGATGATTATTCTGTAATACAAACATCTGACGGTTTTAAATAAAAACAACCCAAAAATTTTAAATAAAAACAAACTGTTTTATTTTTTATTACAGCACGGTGTTTGTCAATTGATGAAAAACATAAAAAGAACAACTAGTTTTAACTTTTAAGATTTAAAAATCTTAAGTTAGTATTTCTTGTCTTATGGCTTCTTTGAGTTCTGCCAATGTATGAGGCTTTTTTACACTGTGTTTTGATACACTCTGGCTTTAAGGAACCCCCACTTGAAAAAGTCACAGATGCTTAGGTCTGGGGAATGCGCAGGCCAAGCAATGTCTCCATTACGTGAGATATCGCAGCTGCGAAACTTTTCTCTTAAAATGGCCATCACATCATTGGTTTTATGGGTAATTGCTCCATCCTGTTCAGATTTAAGTGTTTTCTCCGAAATTCAGGGAACAGGGTTATTTAACATTAACAGGTAACGCTGTGATATCACAGTATCAGTTTGACCATTTACCTCAAAAAAGTATGGTCCAATGACACAGCTTTTGGTTACTCCACATTATAATGTAACCTTGCACTATGCAGAGGTCATTCATGCAGTTGGTCAGGATTTGCAGTTAACCAGTAGCAAAAGTTCTGCTTGTCGACTTAACCACACAAATCGAAATGTGTCTTGTTGCTCATTAAAAAAATTTTCTCATCACTCATCAAATCAATCATTTCCTTTGGAAAAGCTTTCCACTGTGAATAGTCCATGGGTATTGATTTTTGGACAATTGCTATTTTATATGGGTGATATTACAGATCATATCGCAATATTCGCCTCATCGTGCAGTCCGACATATGCAAGGCAGCAGCTTGTTTTTGAGCAGGCCGTCATGGACTGGTTTTCACAGTTTGCCTCACTTGCTCAACATTTACTGGTGTACTGGCTTACCTTGGACAGCCTGTTGACTTCCGTTTTAAGGCTAAACCAGTAGTTCTAAGGTTACTCACCCACAACAAAATTGTGTTCCAAGATGGAACCCGTCCTTTTCAACTCGCATTAAAACGTTGATGGAACTGTTATTTGTTAAGCTGAGTAACGACACAAGACTTAACACTTTTAAAAAATGCCTCGACAATGAACGCACGATGTTCACTTGACCACAGCTCCATAGCTACTGAAATGGCATCATGTAGGCTTGACATCGCGCCAATCCCTAACACACCCACTAGTTATTCACGCACTGGTGCAATGAAAAAAACCGTCAGATCTTTTTGTCAGTCCTTATAGTGTTGATTAGTATTGTATAATACCAATGAGGCAATTGTCTATTTTTTTTTTTTTGAGCCCAATTTTTCTGGGTTTTGGAAGGTTGCTGCTAATGGCTGTTTGTTGCTGACACCATCCTATCTCACCATCCATCCCTTTCTCTTGCTGTTATTATCTATTCATTTAGTTTATTTACTTAAAAATAAATTGATGCATCCTTTATCATTGTTAAAAGTCTTCATAGATAATTGATTTGGTTGTTTTTTTTGTCTGTGATCTATCATCAAGTTACACCTTACTATGTAGTCTACCACAATAGATAGATCTCTTGTGCAAATATAATTTGTATGTTTAATGTTAAGTAGATGATGTTAGTGAACGTTAGGTTATTTCGATCCAGCTAATGATACTGTGCCGGCCTCCGTGGCACAAGTAGTAGCGTCTTGGCCTTTCATTCTGTGGGTTCCGGGTTTGAATCCTGGTCAGGCAGGTTAAAAAAAAAGAAAAAAAGAGCTAATGATACCGTGTTCTAAACAATGTACCTAACACCCACTAACCTCATCTAATTAGCATTAAATATACAGTTTAGATATACAGTACTTGGCAGCTTTTAAACTTTTTAATGTTTCATATTTTTATCCATCCCCATATTAAAAAATAAATTAGATGGGATGCTAACCAACAATTATAACTGATGCTAACTAAAATGAATAACAATCAAACTTGGTAATTTTTTTCCCCCAAACTGTATTATTGCTCTAAGAAGATTGCTAACAATACCAATAATTGTAGGAAGTGGCAAAAGAAATTTCTCAAAGTTAAAATTAATTAAGAACCTTTTACATTTGACTACTACAAAAAATCGTCTTGATGGTTTGGCCAATTTGGCAGTTGAGCAAGAAATTGCTGATTAAGTAAATAATAAGTTTGCAGAACTAAAAACAAGAAAAAAAAGTTTTTTGTGATTTTAGCATAGTTGATATTACTTTGTTTTATTTTCAAAATAATAGCATTTTGATTGTTTGTGCAATATATTTTTAATAGTATTTAAAAATGTAAAAAATTTTATGGTTAACAATTTGTAGCTAAGTACAGATATTTCTTAATTAATTTCTACTGTTTTGTACTGTTTGATTATGAGTGTTCTTTCTAATAAACATATGCTTTTATTAAAATTTAAATAAAATGATTTGATTTTTATTAAAAATAAAAAATATATATCTATTCTTAAGAGGCAGCAATTCGTCTTTTTGTCCAGGGCAACATAAACGCTAGAGCGGCTGCTGTATTAATTGTTACAGTTGCACCTCTCACAATGGTATGGTGACTGTATACTAAAGTAGCACGATTTTATATGTTATACAATCTCTTATATTATTTATTTAACATAGTATATGAATTATGTTAGGCCTATACTAATTGATTAATTACTACATTAATTTTATTGAATTCTACTTTGTAAATACATAAATATGTAATTTTAGTTTTAATTTTTCTGTTGTATTTTCTAATCCACTTAAGCTACCTCCTGCACCATCATTATTTTCTAATGACTCATCTTTACTTGCAGAACTATGTACTCCAATTTTAATAATACGTCTCCATTTGTGCTTCAAGAATATCTTCTTTTCTATATACTCCAAATATACAAAATCTTGCAATATTTAAATTTCCAGTTATTTAATTTCTGGAATGCAATTTTTAAAAAGAAAGTTTTTTAATGGTATTAGTTGTGTAACATGTTTTATGCAGTTTTTTTGAATAAAAAAAACTGTGTGATTTTTATTTTGTAAAATTCAGTTAGAATGTTTTCTTTTTTAATTTCATCATAAATCCATTTTATATTTATTTGTAGATCAAGATTAAACATTTTTTTTTTAAATGTTCAGTAGAGTATTTTTATTTAATTGTGAAGGAGTTTTCTAGACTATCTAAAAGTGGAAAGCCACTTGTAAGTATATAGTAAAAATATAATTAATTGGAAAAGCATTCTTTATGATAAATATTGACAGGTGAAAAAATTACTAAAAAAAAAAAAAAAAAAGACAGAAGAATTCCAAGTTTTTCAAATCTATCTAAATAGATAATAGGTTTTTGAAATAGATATTAGGAAGGCATGTATATTTTTCTTAAAAGAGTATAAGTGTATAAACTGAACATGAAATATGATTGTGTGCATATGTATATTTATATGAAAATTCATTCACTGTAACAAAAATGAATCCAACCCTTGGTAAAATCTTCTTCTATTTTTTTTTTTTTCATAGGAGGAGGTAAAAGCTCTACCAGCCACCATCTGCCTGCACAGATGGTAGTGTTGGGCTCTCACCGACTAAAACCCCTCCCCCCGTTTTTCCCAGGGGCAGCTGGAATCGCCTCTCAACATAACAGCTGTGTAAAGTCTGTAGACTGTATTCTCTCTGTAACTGATATTCTATGATACTGACATGACATCTAGAAATTTAAATATGTAGTTAGTGTAAAGTACCATATGTCATTCACATTAAATTATCAGATCATGTAGATCACCAAAATTAAATATTGTTAGTTGTAATATTTTTATATGATTTTGTCATTAGTGGTTAATGATCACATTGGTTAATGCCATCAAAAATATAAAAATAACTTTAATCAGAAGATGTAAATGACAATGGTGCAGTGTGTAATATCTGAAAATGGTATTAATTTTGTCTAGTAGTATTAATGTAGTAGGCGATCTACATCCGTAGTTTGTTAGTTCTTAGATGATGCCACTGAAACACTATATTGAAGTAAGAAAATAAATAAATAAAATTATAAATATAATCTAACCAAAATTAACCCGTGCTCGCTTCGCTTGTTAGTCAAGGTTAGCAATCATAGATTAGGTTTGATTAGATTAGATTATATTTATAATTTTATGTATTTATTTTCTTATTTCAATATTGCCTTTCAGTGGGGCTATTTAACTACTACAGTGGTAGATCATTTCCTACATTAATAATGTATTACCTATTTCAGTAAACCAATGTGTAGTGAATAAAACCATTTTTAATGCTATTTTTTCTTGTAGTGGAATTCTTTCAAAATCAGTAGTCAAAACTGATTGATTAAGTTTTACACATTGTTCTATTGTGTAACCATTTTTACCAAAATTTGCAGTTAGGGATATACATAAATCACCATTATACTAAATCAGTTTTGCTCACAGTCAATACTCTAAAACCACATAAAGTGCATTTCCTCTGTATCTACGTCGCTTACACTTATTAGCTAGACCTCAGTCAGTATTCTAAAACTACGTATAGCTGCATTTTCTCACTCATTTGAGAGAAAATGCAGCAGGAAAAGGCAGGTAATGCACTGGTAATGTGCCAGTGTGTTACCTTTGCTATAACTCAAGTGTCACTTAACTTCTGAAGTCAATCTGTGAACAGTAGTGACCCATAAGGTAGTTTTTTAACTCTTGCTTTCCATCATAGAGTGTTGTTACCCTCTAGTCTAGATATTACAATAAAATAATTCAGTTTACCTGAACACTGCATAACCATTGTTTAGATAGAAGCCTGTACCTTCAGGTGGAATTAAATACTTTTGTAATTAAATATTGTTGAAAATAAATAATCGGTTGCGTGAAAAGAATATTTTTCAGACCTTTCTTTATAATTTTTTTTTGTTTTTTAATATTTTGTAAACATTTCTGTAATCTATGCCTTAAATATTTATTAAAAATTTTGAAGTTTAACTACTGTATAATTATCAACAAAATTATTGCTTGAGAACATATATGTAGAACCTCTGTGGGATAAGTTAGAAAAGTAAGTATAAAAAATCTTATGTCATCACACAATTTATTTTTCTCTCAGTTAGTAAGGTTTTTAGTTTGGTTCGAGATTTTTTATTATCTGAGTTTAGCTAAGTTATTAAATTGTTTAATCACTTACGAAATCTTGTATCAAAACTGATATTGCTTATGAAATTAACATTTGATGAACTGTTTTGAATTAGATATCTGAAACAAACTTAAATATTGGTTTTACCAAGCCAGTTCCATTTGATTTTTGTAGAATTCATTGTGTGATATTGCAGTGTAAAATGTTTGTTTCAGGAATTCATGTTTGTAAATTAGTATAAATCTGTATAGTATTTTTTAATATTTAAAATATTCTATTTGTTCACATATTTATGTAACTAGGTTTTTTTTTCTTAGGATGTTACTGAAGAAGATGAGCGTGCTATGGAGTTGTTTATGAATAAGAATCCAGCACGTCAGTTGACCCTAGCTGATATAATAATGGAAAAACTTACTGAAAAGCAAACCGAATTAAAATCACAGTTTTCTGATAATGAAAGTAAGTTAATAAACGTAAGAAATAGCTATATGAAGTTGTAGTGTAAAAAATGAGCTTTTAGAATTTGTTAATAATATGGCTGCTATTAGCAATATTATTTCTAAAGAATTTGTTTTTTTAATTTTCTTATTAATTTATTCCTTTTTTACTTGAATATTTTTTTTAATTTTAACATACTTATAAACATTTCTATTTATTTTTCTGTGTCTGATATTCATCTCTATGTCCTCTATAATTATATATAATAATTATAGAATTATAATTATTTTTTAATTTATTAACCATCATCAATGAATCAATATTTTCTTATTATATAACAAAGACAGTATTCTAGTTCTGTATTAGAACAAACTTGGTTCTAATTGTAAATTCTAGAACTACACTAGATTTTAAGAAAACATTATTAATAAGGTCAGAATATTCCCTTATCCGATGTTTTATCTTCCTTCTTTTGTAAGGCTAATGATTTTTTATGAACACTAGTTTGATATACATACAAACATGAAACTTTACAAATCTAATGATTCAAAAACCATCCTCTGTGGCTCTGTTTACTCTAGACTTCATAAATATCTCAGATAATTGATTTATCATGTAAGTACTTGATAATACTACTAATATATTAAATTTATTTATGTAAATTAGAATTTAATGGAACTTGTGATTAAAATCTGTAGAGTGTTTAAAAGCGGTTTACTTCATTCCACTTCAGGATAAAAATTTAAGAAATTTTAATAGTCTATTTTATCTTTAATGGCAATATTTTGTAGCCTTTACACTCCATTTTCTGTTATTTAACTGTCTCAAATCTCTTAAGTGCAGTTTATGAAACTCCAGCTGCTCTTAATTTGTTTCTCATGATATAAAAATTACAATCAAAATATTTAGTAAGCCGTAATAATATTTATTATTTTTCTATTTTGTAAACCTTTTACTGTTACTTGTACAAAAAAGGCAAATACTATCTAGTGTACTTTTCTTAATTATCCTTATTCTTCTGGATTGTACATTTACTTAAATGACATTGATGTCAATTAAAATATAACCCTTTCAAAACTTTTAGAAATGTATAACAAAATATTTACTGTTCCCTGATACTAATTTGAGACTTTCTATAAGTTAATTTGATTTTTGAATCATTTATTTTACTAAGAAATTTGTATTTAAAAAATATTTCAAATGAGAGAGATTCTGCTAAGAATTTAATTGCCAATATGGAGGTAACTGTCTAAACCGACAGATTCATTATTTTTCAGAACTTGTGTAACTAATTTCACTTTATTTAATGGTGATAGATGCACTTTCATCATCACAACTAGGGAGGTTTGAACAGAACTCAAATATTATCTTTGATATATATATATA
>JAAAKQ030162357.1:0-12688 GCA_010016005.3 Zanna intricata | reverse complement strand
AAATGAAACGACTGGCACTAGATAGGGAATCTTGGAGAGCTGCATCAAACCAGTCAAATGACAGAAGACAAAAAAAATGTTTACTAATTTAAAATTAGTTAAAGGGTAATTTTATGTTTTTTACTTGATTATAATTTTTAATACTCTACACTAATAATATTTTTTTAAACTATATTATAACTATATCTTACTTTTTTGTATTTCGTGATTCTTAATTTTTCAAATTTCGCTATCCCTGTGTCTCCAAAAGGTGATAAATTATGAAGATTCATTATTATTTTACTTTTTGTTGTTGGAAAAAGGTCACCAGGCTTAACAAGTTTGACCAGTTAAGAAGTTATATTATTAGAATAGCAATTAATAAACTAATATTACAAAAATTTAACAAAATAAAATAAGTCGTTCTTGATAAGATAACAACTACGAAAAGTAATAGAGTCAATGTTAATTGAAAAATGATAAACAAAATTTTTATTAATTTAAAAGAAAAATACTATTTTTTACTTACGTATTAAAACACTAAAAATTAAGCCAGATTGCAAAATTTGTTCTATTCTATATCCTATAGTATCAAATATTTAAAATTCGCAAGATTATTTCATTGCCTGCTGCACGAGTTAGTAGAGTAATAAACAAACAAGTCGTCAAGAGTAATCTAAGTAAAGTAACCGTTAATAATTTCAGTAAATATTTACTCGCTGTAACTGACTTTTATTTTAATATTGGCTAAATTAAAATTAAACACGTTAATCAATCACGTCATACAAAATACTCCCACAAATTTAAATGCACATGTTCGTGCACATGCAAGCAGAAATACACTCAACATATTTACATTTAAATTCGCCCTTGAATGAAACTAAAAGATTCATTCTTTTCCCCAACAATCTGACTCAAGAATCATTCGGTTGTGTCCTTGATGAAAATTTATGTTCACGTCTAGTACGTTTTTCGCTTATAATTTTTTTACAGTATTATCTTATTCGAAGTAAAATAGATTAACTAATTGTATTATCTTCTGATCTTAATTATGGAAATATGCTAAAATACTTTAATTTAGCTTTGATTATACCGTATACATCCATATACCACGTCTACCCATATAAGATGCACACACCCAGGTTGAAAAAAAAGTAAAAAAAAATTGTAATTTATTGTTTGCAATTTATTAAAAAAAATTACCATAGAAGATTTGTAAATTGGATACCATCAGTAAATCAGTCAACATTGTAAATATTTAATTAATAACATAGAAATTACAGCAGGTATTTATCTTAATTACTATTATCAGTACGTCTACATTTTCACCATTCGTAGAGTTGCAATTATCTTCGTTATCACTTAACTATAAATAGTTGCCTTCACGTTTATCGACAGTTTGAAATACAAGATTTCTTGAAGGGTTTTTAATCAAATCGTCCGGTACTTTTTATCAAGTTTCAATAATCCAATTAAAAGTCTTTATTAAAGACGATTTCTTAATTTTACTAAGTGATGTAGCTTCGTATGCCGTACTGTATCCGATTTGTTAAATGTTTACGTAGTTTGGTTTTTTTTGTGCGTTTACACAGATATCTAAATGTTGAAGTGGACAGATGTCATTCCACTAGAAATAACTTGATCACACTTTTCAGCAATCAGTCTTCGCTTTACATTATCGACCATTATATGACCACTAAAACTGGCCATTATAAATAAGAAAGGTTTTCCTAATAAAGCGCCTGCCAGACGCATTTAATCCGGTCCACTTCTAATTCATTATTCATCCATTCCTTCTTTGTGTTCGTACGACAATATTGGGTGGAAATTGTTACCTTTCCATAAATGTTATTATTTTTTTTTTTTAAATAACCTCAGTGGTACTTTTTTTCAGTCTAAAATTATTGTCAATAATATCAAGAAACGTTGTTTTTCTTAACCATAATTTTTTATGTGAAGATTTTTTCAACTACACTTACAACTATTGTCGATAGCAATTTGAAAGTCACCGGTATCTGGTCCGTATTCCTGATTTGATCTAGGGAATAATTGTTCCTCTTTTGTAAATTTAGGACATATCTTTTAAACTTTGTCAGGTTAGCTTTTCTTTACAGCTGCTGTGCTATTATTGTTCTTCTTGGAATAGAAATACTAGGTCGGTAAATAAATTTGCGTACCCATTGTTCCTAGCTTTAAGTTCATCCATACCGATATTTAATTCAATGTTGTTTTAATCAACAATTTTAATTTTTAAATGTTTTAATCAACGATTTCCGGGGCTTTCATCTATTAATTTCGTTCGAACTGACGTTCATTCCATGCATGGGCTAAAATATTTTCATCTATTATCAGATATTTCGCGTTTTCCCACTGAAATGCTCCTTGATTTTATTGGCTAAAAGAAATTCGTTTTTTTCTTTTGCATCCACGAATGACTATTACGTATTTTTAATCGTAGTGAACGATTTTTATCATAACGAAAATTATTCATAGAAAAACAAAATAATCGATAAAATTTTTTTTTTGTAAAATAAGAATAGCTTATGTATGAGAAAAATGCATAAGTCTGGCGTCACGTTGTAAATAAGAGTTAATTTTTTTAATAATCTTAAATACTTGTAGCCAAGTTTTTTGTTTAAATTTAATAATCTTATTTCACTGGATATAGGGTTTTCATAGTTAAAACAAAACAATTTTATATTACAATTCTATATTGATTGATTAATAGAGATTTAAGCTTAGTGATTGCAACATTATCACTGTGTATCACAAAATCTGAGTAAGACGCGTCGGCTAATTTTGCATATAATTATTATTGTAGCAGTTTTAAAGTCGGTTTAATATATTAATAATAATAATAAAAAATACATCATTATTTTAATAACTTAATACTTCATACTAAACAAACGTACTGACTAAAAACATAAAAGATTCTGTCTAGATAATTGATAATTTAATTTCACTTATGTGCATTCCTAACTACCAATTACAGTGGAGCATGCTTTCCCAGGTCAATCGAAGTTCTATTCACAATAAGTGGAGTTCCACCGAGAGGAACGGTTATTTGTGAGTAGAAAACTTCATCGTATTTATTTTGAAGTGAGATCATACCCGAACAATACAGAACTCTGGGAGTGTAATCTTCCATTCTGCTCTGAGCAATAAGGGCAAACAATACCATCACAAGTCAAAATCTCAATAGACTAACTTGATGAACGGTATTTGGGACTAACAGCTGCATTTGATACCAGAAACTAGTTTCCTAGATTTTACTCATATATCTAAAAGCAATTATAAAACCGAGCTGTGTATGTCGTGTCCAAAATTTAATCGCCTGTATGAGGATGGGATTCGGATGGATTCATAAAAACATGAACAATCCACAAGATTGAAAGTATTAGTTGTAATTAAACCAAAAGTGTTGAATTATACTGGTTTCGCATTGCCTTCTTTACCAGCCCAAATTTAATGTTGTATTTTAGTAAGTTAAGCCTTCCGAAATTCAGCTAATGCTTAGTGCCATCATCACATCGACTTGGGTTATATAAAAAATGTCATGACTTCATGAAAAAAATTTGATTTGTGTGGCTTTTATATCAGGTGCTTTCAAAGCCCAACACTAGTAAGAAAAGAAAACTGCATTTACTGCAATAGTAGTATTTTTTCAGAAAATTGAAAAAATGCATTTTATACACTGCCCGCATCGTGAGGATTATTATGTTTTATAATTAATTATTGATATAGATGAATAATGATTTGTTGAAATAAATTCTTTCTTTTATCGTTCTATTTAGTTGTATTATTTTATTTTTTAACTGTTGAAAGGCCTTTTAAGGTTTCTCAAAGCCATGCTCTTGAGTAAAATAGAAATAATATCCTAATTAAGAAAATAAGGGCAAATGTATCTGTCAACTAATGTGTATTTTATTATGTTTTATTATAAAATAAAATAAGTAAGTGTATTATTACTGTAATCAAAGCAGATCTATAATTGCAACTATTTAAGATAATGACATGAATAATAACCTAATAAAAATATATCTTACTCTTGTTAAATGATAAGATAAAATTCAAAGAAAGAGATATTAAAAATTCGTAATATAATATTAATATTATTATACTCATTACCAATTAAACCAGTTATCCGTGACCGTATTTCGAATGAGTTGTAATCTTATGCCATTATTATTTGATTTATTGATGTTTTTATTCATTAAAAATAAATAAATGACATTTTTAAATATGACCATCATTTGCTTATGATCTATAAATGAATAATAAAGGATATAAAAAATTTTAAAGAGAAATTATAATTCAGTTTAACTATAATCCATCCTGCAGCTTCTCTCATGTTTGTCCTCTGTAAATCTCTCTTGAATATACGAGAATCGAATCAATATTAATAGAATCATTTTATTACTCGTATAATGAATAAGGGGTAAACCTTGAGACTGATAGTATCAGGATTCGAACCTACGTTCCAAAGTTGCCTTCATTATATATGAAGAAAAAGGATCAGTTGTTTTATAGACTGTTAACATTTTCTTCTCTTTAGAAAAAATGTCTAACCAAAAAATTATTTTTAGAAGATAAATGTTCTACATCAAGCCTAAGTTGAGTAAAATCTCTCTTATAAACATATATAAAAAATATATAATTAAAAATAATTTATAATCAACATATTACATGGTCTTGATGTCGGCTCCACTTTTTTAAAACATAATTATGTAAGCATTATATTTTAGGTAACAATGAAGGACATAATCTGATTCTTATAGATTTGGTGATCCATGAATTTTTCATAGAAATCGAAATTAAAATTTATAATCATTAAAATTTACGTAGTATAAACAGGAATACAATTGTTATGTGTAATGAGTAACGAGAATGTCTCACTCCATTCTTCAAATTTATTCTTTGAAATTTCATTTTCTTATTTCTGCTGATATTGTTCATATCTGGTTTAACGATTTCTTAATTATTGATAGAACGTTATTGACTTATATATATTTCACTGTAAAGTATTTTATATAAAAGCGGGTCCTGTAACATTTAGCAATAGAAATTCTACCAAATATTTTACTTTGTGTCATTTACTGAATATAACTTTTATTTCCTAAATATCGAGAGTTAGATCTGAAAACCTATGGTCTAGCTTATGCATTACTTATTTTAGTACTTTATAAACATTTTTTAACTCCTTGCATTTAAAGACTTAAATATCTTTCTGTTATTTATTAATCGTTTAACACCAACAACGATGACATAAACACCGCCGTCCCAAACCGGGAGTCTCTTCTCGAGAACTGATCGATGAGAAACTGTAATGTAAAGGGAATACAAATTTTGTTGAAACTATATGGACCTATCAGGTTTCGGATGGTAGACCCTTATGATGGCTCTTATCTAAGTTACAGCTGATAATCAATGGTTTCATTGGCGAGAGAGAAAGTATTTTCCGATGGCAGAGATGAACTTAAGACTGACGATAGAAGGAAATCCAGAGTAAAGCTGTAGAGTAAAAAAGAGTGCAGTCTTAGTATTACTTAATATTAATGGAAGTAACTGTAACTGATCAGCAGCCTATACAGCAATACCTAAATTATTACCTAATTAATACCTAATTATTTAACATTATTCAAAGAAACATCATAGTCGGGATTGAATTATGGTATCAAAATATAGATAGAAAATATGTTTCTAGGATACTATAAAGATTTTATGATTACTCAAAGGAATTTATGAATTCAAGGACACCGAAAAAAAAAGATTAAATCAATTTTGGATCTAGATTCTAATGAACAAAAATCTTTATACTAAAAGTAAAAGAAAAAGAAGAAGAAGAGTGATTTATTATTTTCAGTCATAGTGTTTTATATATATATATATATATATATATATAAATCATACCTTACCCAGTAATTTGAATAATTAGTATGCTAACTTTAAAGCCTGTTTTTATTTTTGTTGACTTGGCTTTCAGAATACACAGATTGTTTATTAGCGCTTATCTGTTGTTATATAATTGAAATGTGAGGGTGTGTTCTCTAAACAATTTATGAATTAAGACTACGAAACTTACTTCTATATATAAATATATTTACACACTTATTGTTATTTCGTAGATCCTTATAACGGAATAATTTAGATTGCTATATAACAATTTATTATTCAGTAATTGAAAACAGTTTAAATTGCTTTAAATCGAACAAGCTCGAAGTACTGTAAATCATATTACATCACTATAGTATGAATGTAGTTGAGATATTAACAAGCATTGTAGAAGGTCAAATAAAATTATTGTTGATAGGATGTCCCTCAATGAACTCTTAACAGCTCGACAACCCTAAATTATTATAAATAACCGACGTAGACAGCTGACTGAATATTTTCCGGTGAATTTTTTGTAGTTTTAATATCAATCAAACTCGTTTAAAAACTTATAAGCTGTTTCAGCTTAAATCTTTTAAGAGGTAAGTGATTAAACTTATTAAGGTGAATGATAATAAAAATTAGATCAGACATTTCACAATTTATAATATGATTACAGTAATTAAAAACAATAAAAAATATTTATTAATAAATAATTATACATATTTATATATAATCAAAATTTACAAAAAAAAAAAAAAAATCAAAAATAAAAATAATATAATATTAATATAATTAATATTTAATTAATATAATTAAAAATAATTTATAATCAAACTGTATTAATATGTAATTTTTTTTAATAATTTTGTACGCTTAATAATCATTGTCAAACATAGTTGGTAATTTATGCTTCTGGTAGTAAAATAACAGGTTATTTCTAATAAGTTTTAGCTAAGGATACTTCTCCATTAGTAACGAGGCTTTGTATAGCAGCTGTTTTTAGTAGTATTTGAGATCATTACAGTCGCACGAATAAACAGAAAAACATTAATTATTAATTACCAATGAAAAAAAAATCAAGGAAAGGAACTGATTACTATATCTTTATAAAACTTAAGGTTACTTACGTAGTGTTTTTGTTTTGTGTTTCAGCTGTTTACTTTAATACTGGGAAATTGCACGGACAAACAAATATAACTTAATGTGGTCTGACTAATTTATTCCAGAATTTATAAAAAAAAAAATAACTAGAAGGAAAATATATTTAGAAATTCTTATTTTCAAGATTTTATCTTAAGAAGGTCTTTTAACTTTTAATTTAACCTTCTATTAAAAATATTACGGCTAAAATACCGCAATTAATTAAATTGAGGAAGAAAAAAAATTTCAGCCTAATTTGAATAAAAAGATTACTTTATTACGTAGAAAAAATATTTCCATACAATACACATTTGTTAACATTAAAACGCAGTTCGAGTAAACAAATGATAATTAAATGTATTTGTTCATAATTAAGAGTCGGCGGTACTGTCGAAAATCCATTACTATGGTAGTGGTTTAGCATTATCATTTGATAAATAAAACTTAGGACAAGTGATTTAAATGGGGTTGTTGAAAATTCATTTAGGATTCAGAAATGTTAAAAATCATCCATCTTTAGTCTGCCGCTTGCAAATAAATCTACATCGTAATTCTATCAAGTTTTAGAATCATATTATTTTGAATTAGGAAGGAGAGAAAGAAAGAGGGAAGAGAGAGAGAGAAAGAGAGAGAGAGAATCATCATTATATTTGAAAGGATTGTGGTTTTCAGAAATTTTCCGAGGTTCTCTTCACTAACAAAAGAAGGTTTGAAATGTTGAAATATTGTTTTTTTTTTTTTTAAACACATCTATTTAAAAAGTATATTACTGTCTGAAGTAAAAAGAGTTCTGATGTCGAAGGATAAAAAAAAATGTCTAATTGCATTATGTTATAGCTATTATAAATTACAATATTTTACATCAGACGAAGATGTCTTGGAAAGTTTTCCAAGGTATGAAATTTCTAAATAAGGTTAGCAAGGAAGAGCAAATGACTTTTTTTTGGGTAAAAGTTTTCAAGATGAGGAAGTATTTTTATAGTTCTAATAAATGAATGAGTTTAATTCAGAGAATATGTCATAAGAAATAATACAAAAATTTTAAACTACATTAAAAAAGGTGCATAAAGAAAACAAAAGGTACGGTAAGATAAACTATACTGCAAATAATTTTCTTAAATATGTTCAGTAATAATTAAATAAATACATTTAAGGAAGTTAGTAACATTAAAATGTTAAATTTTTTTATTTACTTATTCTCATTTAGTAAGCTACAGTCCAATGCCCAATTACAGGCTCCGTAATTCTTTTATCAATAATATAAAATGAATTATTTTAGACTGTGAAAAATCCCAAGCCTGACATAGCCTAATATACCGGATAAAAGGAAAATCCACCACAGACGTTATGCCCTCATCACTAAAAAATTTGAACAAAAATTATTATAATGTCATGTAATGTCTTACTTCGTGATTAAGATTTAAACCCCAATTAAAAGATCACTTTCGATTAAAGGAATTTTTACAATTGGGCTATGTAATAAATTCCTGTGAATACAAAATACGTGAGTTGAAAGTTTGCTTCTCGACAACTGGTGTATTTGTTGTACTAGTTTGTAGTGTTTGCATTATATATATAAATATGTCATGTTATTAGTAACCAGATCATGTTATCTAGTTAGTACAACAAACCCCTTTGCCCTTCTCTCCAAAGCTAGCCGACAGTTCGGTTGATAAAGATAGGGGCGAATTTTCTGCTCATTTAGTGTAATAAAGAATGAAATAAACGGCGAAAAAGAAACATAATTAATCAATAATAATTGTTTCCATAATAATGAAACTATAAAATAACACTAATACAAAAAACAACGATAAAAAATCTAGTTCAAGTTCATCAACGTAACTCTACAACAAGAATATATATACTGTCTATCCTGTGCCATATCTAAATATTTAAACATTGTCTAAAAATAGATAAAAAGCGTAAATTCAAGTTTAGATATGGTTAGTTATTTTTACACATATGTGATATATACACACACGATTAACTTCACGCTTGTATTAGTCAATATTATGTATATAATACATAAAATCAAAGTACGAATTATACAAATACATTTACGCATAGAAATATTTAATGCTGTCTAACAAATAATATACGTAATTTAATACTTAACAACTTATCCAAAATTGGTTTATTTATCCATCCTTAAAAAATTTAGATTTTTCCGGAAATTTATTAATAAATGTTTGATTTTAAAATGTACTTATATCATACAATAATTAGCGACTGTTGAAATATTGTAATCTGGAATTATATAACAACTAAATTAATATTCATTAAACTTTTTTAAATCATCAGATTTTACTAGAGAGTAAGTATATTTTATTTCAGAATGCAATCTCTTATTAAAATGATTTACTGGTATTTTAAAAGTTAATTTATTATAAGAAGTTATAAGAAAATAAATGTATGAAATTATGAAAAATAACAATGAAAAATAAGCTGACGATCCAATTAACTTCTTCTATTTTTATTTCGTTTAATAAAACATAAATAACCTAAGTACATTTCAGTAGGGCCGGAGGTAAAACAGAGTTTCCAATACAGGATTGAGAGTTGGTTTATATATTGCGTTTCTAAGAAAACATCACAACAGGAAAATTATCTCTACAAAATCTACACAAAATAATGACTCTACAAAATCTTACATTCTTGTCACAGATTTAGAGAACCAAAAACTTTCATCCGAGATTGCGGATCAAAGAAAAAGAATTTCCACCCATAGTAGAACTGTGAAACAAAGCAAAACAAAAATAATCTCTCCACAAAAAAGTATTTTAATATTTCTTTTAGACACTGGACTCCATTCTTCTTTAAATTTCTCGGGAAATTTTGAACATATTTACCAAGGAAGAGAGCAATATATTACTTATTAGTTATTTTGCTTTAATTTACTCAAAAATATTTGGTATATAAAATTACTATTAACAAAGAGTCACTTGATTACAGGCTTAAGCCGAGATAAAAAAAGGTATGGAAGTATTCAATCGAATTGTAACCCATTTTGCTAAATCCCTCTCGGAGTTTGAATGGAAGAAAGTAGCTAGGGATAGTATCGAAGAAAGACAACTTCAATCTGAAAATTCAATGTAGAGTAGCATGTGCAACTTATTATTGGTAGACTTAGAAAAAAAAAACAGATGTCATCTAATGTTCTGTTAAATGAGAAAAAAGAAAATAAATCAACAGCAAATAAATTTAATAATCAAACATTGTTTATACCTGTTTTATTAGATCTTAACAGATTTTTTTTAATTTTTATGAAGTGAATCTGTGCAAATTCATTTATGCAAATGAACTATTTACTAATGTATGTATGTTTTATTAGAGGATTCATTGGAAATCTCTCAAGTGCTTATTGCAATTTTATTTACTTGTGGTTCCTTGTTGAAACCAATTATAAATAAACAAATTGTAATATAAAAATAATAAATAAATAAAAATAGAATACATGTAATGTTTAATTGCTTGTCCAGTTAATGTTAACGCGTACGTATTAAAAAGTAAAACTTGACGCTATGTATTCCTAGGAAATAAAAAGTTTAACGAACTCAAATATCAAAGAAGCATCAAGTAAACAGTAAACAGAAATGTAAACGGTCATGTATAATTTGGAATGGCATTTGTGATGTGGTGATTGATCGTGGAAAGATATTTATAGACTGTTATCGTATTTAGGGAAAATTTCAACCTGATTATAGGGACGGTTAACCTGTACTGACTATTTTTTCGGAATCTTTATCATTTATCATTGAAATAAGATAAGAATATTTTTGTAATAAATACTCTGGTTCATTCCATATTTAACTATTCTTCCATAAATTCAACTATTTTTCATTGGATTATAGATTTTTTTTTTTTTTAGGACTTACAGATTTTTTATGAGCTATTAATATTCGGTGCCGCAAACTATTTTTCCAATATCTTTAATCTATTGTCAATAAAATATTATTGACAAAATTATTGAATAAGTATATAGATTAATTGTTTTAATTTTATAAATTTCGTAAAAATAAAAATATGAATTCATTCACTATCACTGAATTTCACAAAAAAAAAAAAGAAGGGAAAAATAAATCGGTAAGACATAACCAGTCAAACACGACGACAAATTGTCTAGGTCGTTGATCAACAGAACAAAAGCGAATTAAAAATTTATTGACTGAGTAAATTCAACCATATTCTTTCAAACTTTTGTAATTATTATTATCATCATCATTATTATATAATTATTAAGCAATAGATTGCTAAATCAATCTAATAGAATAATTAATTCCATATTAAAAAAGCACTGATAACATTCTTTGAAAAGATGAAACATTATTTATGTAGTTTATTCCATTAGTTTATATATAAAAATTATCATTCCACTTCATTTATCTTTTTATTTTAAAGAATAACGAGAGAGATAAAAGCAAAGAGGTTAAAAGTCAATCTTTTGGTAATAAAATTATTTCGGGACATTTATTTTTGGGTTATTTTTTCTGTCGTTTTATGCAGATTAGACTAAATGTGAATAAGTTAGATAGTATAGATTATAATTACAATTACGATAAATTAATTTAAAAAGTTTCCTTAAAATCGATTCAGCCGCTCTTTCATGATTAAGAGATAAAACCAGTTAATGTATGATTATATAATTATTTAATTTTTTTCCTGTTATTATGAGAACGTTTTACTAAAAACAGTGTACAATAAAATTTAAATTTTATGCTTTATATTTAATAAAATATTATGACATTTTTATACTTTATACATTTCTTTTTACTTGTGAAAATAAAAATCAATTTATATTTTTATTAATGTAGATTTTATAACTGCCCTTTTTCCATCGAAGTGAAATTATTATAATCAATGGTGAGGGATAATCGATTAAATGAAAGAACTGATGAATTCACTTTTCTCTTCAATTGAATTTACTGGAAAAGTAACTAGATTATTGTTTAATGGTTATTATATTATATAAAAAATTATATAAATGTATTATTTATATGCGGTCGTTATATATACGAAATATATTTTTATGTCGTATTTTGGAGAATTTTACTTTCCATCTACATAGCACTGTAACAGAGCTATAACTCTAGAAGGGAAAGTATTGTAATCGGTCCAATCGGTCAGTATTATAATCTGATATTTGGTTTTCAACGGATTTTGATATTTTGACACATAAACAACCCAAAAAAACCGGATGTTCATATGTACGTGTGTTCGATCAAAATATCAAAATCCGTTGAAAACCGAATATCGGATTATAATACTGACCGATTGGACCGATTACAATAATTTCCCTTCTAGAAAAGTTCGGTGTTGGTCTGTAAATCACCTTATACTTCCAGAACTACTGGATCGATTTTGACTAAACTTGGTCAGATATTTGAGGTGTTGATGCGATTAAACTTTCAACTTAAAAGGTGAAGGGCCTGAGGCTGTAGAACAAGTCACCCTCAGCATCTCGAGATTTCGCCTAATTAAGGTTTATTTTTCTTAGGCACATTTGTTAATAATTAAAAAAAAAATTTTTTTTTGAAAAACCGGATCACCCACCCCAAAAAATGCTGGTGAGTCGTCTGCTATGTCATGACGTTACAGATGAGCGATAAATTTAATAAATTAAATGATGTTCTTTGGTGGTTGGGTTTCAATTAACCACACTTCTCAGGAGTGGTCGACCTGAGATTGTACAAGACTA
>JAAAKQ030162346.1:1562-12688 GCA_010016005.3 Zanna intricata | reverse complement strand
AATACGTAGTCTAAAATGTATTGAGCCTTTCACGCACGAAATAGCAAGCGTACTCAGGCAAAAGTTGAAGAAGACCGGCATATAAGTAGTCATGACATCGCCGGTGGCCAATCACCACAGTGTTAACCATTTGGATACAAAAACAAGCTCGACATTTGGGTGTCACATGATATGACAGAAAAATTTACTCGATCGAATTTCTATCTGCGAATCTCTACTGAAACTTAACGAACGGCCTATTTCTGAGGCGGTTGATAACGAGTGATGAAAAGTGGATAGGTAACCTACGAAAAAATCTTTTTTAGAAGCAAGGAGAAGCTCCACAGTCTGCGGCAAAGCCCACACTAACGACCAGGAATGTTATGCTGTTCGTTCGGGGGGAATGGAAGGGCATTGTGCATTACGAGCTGCTGTCGCTAGGCAAAACAATAAACTCAGACCTGCACTGTCGATAATTAGCGCGATTGAATCTAGGAATTCAAAATAAACTCCCTGAATTGGTCAACAGAAAGGATGATAACCCTTTCAGGGGTCAACCACGCTGACAACGCCAGATCGCATACATCTTTAACGACCCGTCAGAAAATTGAGAAACCTTGATTGGGAGGTTTTAATGTATCCACCTTATATATTGAATCTAGCACCGTTAGATTATCGTTTGTTTCGGTCTCTGCAGAACTTCCAGAATGGTGTTAAGTTAGTTTCAAAAGAGACCTGTGAAAAACACGTCACAATTTTTTTGACCAAAAACCACAGAAGTTCTGTAGCGAGGGATTATGGGGTTGCGGAAAAATGGCAGAGGTCATCGAAAAAAAAAATAGAGCACATTTGTTCTCATAATGTTATCAGTAACGTTATTTTCCAGTAACAATAAATGTTTTCTCAATTTTGGCTTCCAAAAGCTTAATATCTTTTAGACAACCTAAATATATTCCGCACTGCAATCAGCACAATAGTAATTAACGTTGTTTTTATCAATTTATTGTCTTATTTTTAGTATGATGCAAGTTTCTCTTTTTTTGCGATTATTTTAACGGACTTTTTTTAAGTTTTGTTTTTCTGGTCGACTATCACTATTCAAAATAAAAATTAATATAAAAATTCTGATGTCGACACCACATAACTTCCTCGTACACCTATTAAATTATGTATACACATTTTTAAAAGTACATAAAATTTATTTCACTAATAACTTATGATTTTTTTTATATATTTATTATTTTTATTTAATTATTATCTATTTTAAACATTCTTCCAATCAGAGATAAATAATTATTAATAAATCAATATATTTAAATTAAACAAAAAGGAAATGAAGTTGGATTTGAACCAATGTGGTGCTTCCCTTTGTAAGATCCAAATATTTCAGTAATTAAAAATTTTATTTCACTTATAACTCTGGAACCAATAAAATAAGTACCACTTATGATATATCGTTGAAAAGCTCTCATTGAGATCTTATTACAGGCGTTAAGAAAAACTGCGAAATTGAAATTTTTTGGATTTTGAGCTTTTTTGGACACTTTTGGTCCAATGGATTGGAATCAAAAGAAGAGATGCGAAACTAAATGTTATAACAGTGCTAAATCCAAAATTTCAACATTCTACGGCTAATCGCTTTTGAATTATCCGAGATACGTACGTACAGACGTCACGCTGAAACTAGCCAAAATGGATTCAGGGGTGGTCAAAGTAGATATTTCCTTTGAAATCTGAAAACTGATATTTTTCGTGATTACTATACTTCCCTTAATTCGAACGAGAACAAAAAATTAAAATAAAATATCACAAAAGATAAAAAAGAAAAATGCTATTAAATTCATTGAATTTCATATTTTGGAAGAAAGTTGAAACTTAAGTAAGTTATTTGTAGGTTTGTGTTTTAAACTGAAGCCAACTTAAAAAAAAAATCAAATTTATAGATGAATTTTAAAAATATACTTGTTTCCTTTTTTTTTTTTTTTTTATCTAATTGCATCTTTTGAAGTAGATTTTATTTTTTAAAGTGAGTTTAAGAAATATTTCAATTTTTTTTAATGAACTTATTGTTCTGATCAGTTATATCAGATACTTAGTACACTGACCAACTCCAATTCACCTTTTATTTATTTACTTTTACATTTTTCTTTATCCTTCTAGTTACAATAAGATACAGCATAAATCAATTTGGTATTTCATTACTATTCACTTCCTTGTTACTTTATTGTGCTGAAATAAAAAGATATTTGTTATCTTATATGTATTTGTATGCAAGATTTAACCTATTTATTTACTCATTTTATTATTGGCTAAAGAACTGAATAATAATATTGCGTTACATGTTAAGACACTTGAAAATATAAATATTCCTGTCTAAATTCATACACATGTAATATGATAATCATATCTTTTATGTTTCATTATAATTTTGTTTTTAAATTTCAGTTATATACTATGTAATAGTAATAATAAAAGAAAAGTATTTTAAAATGAATAAAATATTACACCAATAAAAAAAAATACATTAAAAGGAATGGGACTAAAATTAGCTTTTTATTTGAAAATTTTATTTCAGTATCCTGTTACAGTTGACAGTTGAATATATAATTTAATTTATAAACAAAAAATAAGCACATTAAATTTACTGTTATCATAAGCCTGTATTATCTTATCATAAATAAAAAGCAAAATTTTATATTAAATTTATAAACTATAGTAAAAAAAATAATATTTGCACCTTATTTTTATGTGGTTTATCTAATTAATTGAAGCAGTGTAGGAAATATATGTTTAGTAAAGGTACATTAATTTACTATTTAACACTATCAATTTCAATCTTAATTATGCATGTGACTTATAAGAGGCATGTAATCAGAATTGTTTTCTCTGATAATAATGATGTTCATTATACGGACCTTGTTTGCGGTGAACAAAGTGAAGATATTAGGTAAAGAGGTAGATTATGAATGCATTTCAGTGGGTATGTCGTGCTTATGTGTTAGATATATTTAATTCAATAGGCAATATATATAATTCAATAGGATTAGGAAACTAATATACCTTAATTTACTATTATAATTAAGTGTTATTAAGTATTATTAATACCTTAATTTCCTTAGCAAGCTTCCAACGGAATAATTGTTATTTTTATGAATGATTATACTATTTTCAACAGTGCTTATTTCGCATCAGGTTTTTAGTAGTTTGATTAATGAAAAATATCATTAAATCTAAATGTTTAGATTTAATGATATGCTGTATTATTTAATTTATTTTTTATGATTATTAAATTATTTTTTACTTTCTAGCGCTCTAGCAGTGCTATAGCTGTAGAAGGGAACGTTTTGTAATCGGTCCGATTTGGGAATATGCCTTTTTCACCGGATCTTGAAGTTTTGTTGCCTAAGGAACCCAAAAAAACGAATGAAAATTTTCCGGTTGTTCGTAAATATGTGCGTGCGTGCGTGCATGAGTGTGTATGTGTGTGTGTGTTCGGGGTCTCACCTTATTTATCTCTAGTAATATTCGATCGATTTTGACCAAACTTTGTCAGATTACTTCTATATATGGAGCATTGATATCTTAAATTTTCAACTTAAAAGGTCAAGTGGTTGAGTCTGTAGAGCAAGGTCACTCCACCGTTAGTATCTCGAGATGTCTAATTAAGGTTTTTTTTTTCCTTTATTTGTTAACAATTAAAAAATAATACTTTCAAAAAACAAAAAAATTTGCAAAATTGCACCCCATCCCAAAAAAATGTTCTAAATAAACTAGTAGATAAATGGATATACTTTGTCATTAGTACTCCCTCTCACCACAAGGACCGCTAATGTAGCACTGAAATTCAGCTGCTATAGTCGACTGCTATGTTGTGATGTCACAGCTAAGCGGTCGAATTAAATAAATTAATAATATTTTAAGTGTAAAAAAGTATTTAAAGTGGCCGCTAGTATCACCACACCCACGCGAATAAAATACGGTATGTGTGCGCTTTAGTTAGAATTAATGAATTAAATAAACAAAAAATATTATATTTAAATAAAATTATAAGTATTTTAAATTAAGTTTTGTGTGTATGTATGTGTAGACTGATCATCAGAAAAAAACCGTCTGACGGAAAAATCCTGCAAGAGTGTTTTCCTGCAAGAGCTTTTATGTATTAAAAGAGTTTTTAACTGTAATTATATCAATGATTTTCAATGATTATCAATGCCTTTATCAAAAATTATTGTAAAATTTGTATTTATTAAGTAGTAATTTATTATTATTTTTTTTTTTATTGAATATTGAAAACGTTAATGAATGGATTAACATTTATTAATACAAATTAAAAAAAAAAAATTCATACGGCTTCGTTATACAATTAAAAAATACGAGTATATATATTCGGTTTGATGGGTGTGTGAATGAAAACATTTTTCTTAGCATCAGGTATCATACTTGATTCGATATACAGAATCGTTTAAAGATTTTCCGAGAGACAAGGGGTAACCACATTGAAATGTACTAACGTACGCAATAAATTTACGTCTTCGTAATTAAAAATGTTAAATTTAATTGTTTTATTACTTAGACATGAAATTATGAACTTCTTATATTTTATATTGTATCACTACAAAACCTTTTTTTTTCTTCCTTTTTTGTTTGTTTAACCTCCGGAATCACAGTTAAGTATATCGTCAGAGGATGAGATGAATGAATTGTAGCGTGTGTGAAAAATGCCATGCCTGACCGGGATTCGAACCCGGGACCTCCAGATCATAAAAGGCCGAGACGGTACCACTCGACCGCGGAGGCTGGCATCATTACAAAACCTGTATTATTAGATTATTATTATCTAGAAACCTTTATTATTATTATTATTATAAATTGAGTCTGATGCTCATATAATCAACAAACAAAGAATAATATAATACAATATAGGTAAAAACTGTATGTCACTACTAATATAAAAATAAATAATAAAAATAAAAACTGATAAATTTAAAAAAAAATCGTATAATTATTATAAAAGTACATATTTATCAGATGGGGTAAGGTAATACCGAAGTATTTATGTATGTCATTAATAAATAACGATTTTTAAATCAGATAAATTTCCTGATTGTAGGTGTTTAGAAAATTCAAAACTAGGTTGAGCTAAAGTTTCAAAAATTTGAAACGAAATCCAAATCTTAATTATTTGACGTATCACATTAATATTGAGTCGCTTAATACTGTTATTATAGATTAATTTGTCGTGACACATATTATTTTTTTGTTAATTTTATTTTTTTAATCATTAGAAAGAAATATGAGTCGAATAGAAAGCCTTGTTTATGGCTGCGATATGTTGTCTAAATACATGAGGTGCAGTGTAATGCGGTACGATGGTACAGTGTATCGGAATAAAGTGTGTATGTTGTACTCTTAGGAGGTCAGTGGCTCATGCACGGTTCACTCGATCTCAAGTCCCAAGTGGGTGAACAACAAATCAGATTCTTTCAACACTTGAACACTCTTCCATTCATTCACAAATCTATTTTTACACCTCATTTGTAATAGCAAGAAACAAAGCGACCACTTTAACAACAACAACTTATGACCGTCGCTTGCGACCTAGCGCTTGCTCCTGCTAGTCTAACAGGACTGGGTCAAGGTAGTCCACCTAGTATAACGGAATCTATGTTCCCCTCCTTTCCGTACTATGTTATCACTCCACCCTCTCTTATGCAGATCGTTTCCTGTACCTTTATTGCATCTTCTTTCTTAGTAAATAATATTTCTTGTTTGATGACAAACTGAAGTTCACAAATGGTATTTAATGAACTGGCATTCAGTAATGTGTTGTAAAGGATTACTAATTTTGACAAACGCTTAGATTCTGATTTGTATCGCATTGAAAATTACAGTTATTTTTCCTTGATTTTTTTCAGACGAAATCAGATAATGAATTGGTTATAAATATTTAAAAACAAGAAAATTTTCTTCCATTTTTGTTTGAACACGTTCTTATACCAAATACTTATATTTTCAAAATTAAGCTTTAATAAAATTTAATTATTTGTATCTACTAGTACTACTATATGTTTTCTTCTTTTCTTTTAATTTTACTACTGAAATACTTACCTACAAGAAGAATTATATGTATTACAAATACATACTACTAATTAATACTCATTAATATTACAAAAATTTTTCTCCATCAAAGCAAGATAAAAATAAATATTAGAGAAAAAAACAATTTTTTTTCTTTTTATATAAAGAATAAATTATTCTAAGTTTTTATACCTTCAATATACAACTTTCAGGTACAAAATGCTGCAAAATTATGAAACTGCTAATCCCGCACAGCAGAATAAGTTACTCAGGAACATAGCGGAGGCGCCGTAGTTTGTAAGGAACAGAATCCATGAGTATCTGAGGATGTCGTATGTGGATGAATAGATTCAATGACTAAGTTTGAAATACATATTTAAGCTAAATGCTAATGTAAACCGTCTGGTTGTGAACTTATTGGACAATAGCGAGGATGTTATACCGCTAAAACAACTCCATGTGTTAGATCTGTGGAAATACTGCTTGACGACAAAGATGGGATTTCTTTCCTCATATATTATTGTATTTCATTGTATCGTTTAATTGAAGATTATTGATTTTTATGTTTTATTTGATATTTCATTTGTTTTGTTTGGATTCTTCTACTATTTCTGTTATGTTACGCATTATTCATTGTTCTACTGTTATATTAACTCACTGTATGTTGCTTTTCATGCATGTAAGGCTTATTAATATTAATGTATATTCTTTTTTAGAAGTTTTACTGTAGGTTTGCTTAGTTTCTATGAATGTGGAACTGATTGTAAATAAAATGTTGTAGTGAAAAAAAAATGTTTATTGAGCTAAATTAGCTTGGAGAATGCTCATGAACCGGTTAAAAAACGTAAAAAAGTTCAAAACTAGATTTACATTCCGATTGTTAAATAATCGTTATTACGAAAGAAATATAACAAAATGTAAAACTTGTGAAGCAGTATAAAAATATATATATATATTAATTGCATTAATAAAATAATACTTAAATATAATAATAATAACATCCTTGGTAAAAGCATTCCAAGCGGAACTCTAATTGGTTAACATAGGAGTACAATGTTATCATACAACCGAAACCTTCCACCTTCAAACCTGGTACTAATCCTGGTATGAAATTTTCATACCAGGATTAGTACTAAGTGGTAAAATAATTTGTATAAAATACTGTTTAAGTAGCATTAAGGTAAAGTTCTACTTTCTGCTTGAATCGTTCTGATTTTTATTTATTTATTTTTTGTATTTAATTATCTAACAACCGATATTCGCATTTATTTTTAATTTATTACTTTTTACAAACGATTCTTGTTTTCTCTTAGTGATTAAATTTTTTTTTTTAACAGCTAAATAATATAAATTTACAATTGTTAAACTTTTTGTTGTATATAAATTTCATTTATACATTTTTAACGCTATTCTATGGGGTTTTAATCTTTCACAAGTGATAATTTTTGAACCGGTTTTAAATAATTTATTATAAGTTTGTAATAATTTGTATAACATCAGCTAACTTAAGAACAAAATAATAATATTGATAAACATTTAAAGTTTATTTTTACTGAATTTTATATAAATAAATTATAAGAACTTTATTGTTAAAGCAAATATATTTTCATATTAAATTCTTTAACCATACATTATATTAAAAAAATATTGCACTTTTGATAAAGTTTATGTGACATCAGTTTCTTCAGTCTCTAGTATCTAGTATCAAATATATTTATTATTCCGTTATTCAACCTAAGGAGAACTGTTTTGCTTAAATTTTTTGTGATCTACTAAAAACAATTAATGAAAGTTTCTACTTATTTTATAGTCTTTGTTTTCAAATATGCAATTCTGTAAGATGTACTTTATGTTGTGAAATTAATTAAATTTTATCATTTTTAATAATAAAATATTCAAATGTTGAGGAAAAAAATATAGAGTACGAAATATAACACAAGGATGAATATAATTTTTTTTCTTTAAAATTGTTTGCTATTGGTAGATTTAACGAGTCAGATATCATCATTTCAGTTCCTTTTAACCCAAGTTTCCTCTAGTTGGGCTTTCTACAAAAGTTTTCAATCTGTCTTGTCCATGAACCATACTTCTTTCATTACTCTCATCAAATCCTCTCTCTTGCACATTTCCTCATTCACCGTATTTATCCATTTTATTCTTGGTCTACCCCTTAACCTTTTACTTGTTTTCTCTGCATGCAGCATCCTGTTTAGTAATCTTTTCTCATCTATCTTTTCAATATTCCCAAACCACCTGAGCTTTGATCTTCCAGTTGATTCGATAAGGATTCCCAATTTCAATTCCTTTCTTTTCATACCGCTCCTTACCCTGTTTTTCCTGGCATGCTTCTCTTTAATTTAATTTTGCTGCTTGTACTCGTCCCTCCCCATCTTTCTGCCACCTGTTTAGGTTTCTGCTGCGTAGGTAAGAATTGGCACAGAGTAAGATGTATATTTGTAATGTAGGATGTGTAAATATACACATCCTATATTACAACAACAATAAATCAACAACATGCTTTTTTCACAGTCGAGTTTTATGAAAATATCTTTTAAATTACATTTTCTAAGAAAGTTCTTTGATTAAAAAAAAAGTATAATTATCAAAAAAGTTAATTTTTTTTTTTTTACTCTTCATTAATCGTTTGCAAACATTCAAGAAAATAGTTTCTCCATGTTTAAAAAATAAAATGGTTTTAATATTTATACAAATGTGCTTTGTGCAATCTTATGGGGAATTCCAGAAAAATCACAGTACTATATTGGAATAGAGTAGCATTTTACATTGTCTGTCTCTATAGATAAAATTTGTTGATTTTTGCGGTTAGGGAACCGGTGGGTTTTTCCCGATACATTCAAATTTTCACAGAACTATTATTAATAATATTTATGAAAACTTATCAGAAAATATGCGCATTCATCCGTTACTTAAAAGAAATACAATGATATTTTGTCACGTACTAGATTTTATGTATACTATAATTGAGAATATATTTACTAAATTCGTTTACGGTTTAATCGAAATATCAATATAGGGTTAACGTATTAATGCATTTTATGTAGGCTCGATATTATTTGATACACTTTCTACATAAATTAAAGAAACTAATATTAATTTTAATTCGTACGTAACACTAACCGATAAATACAATTTTTAATACCCGGTTTAAATAAATTAATTTCCATTTAAATTACATAACTTATTTAACTATTTGTTTTTAATATTACGTTTAAATATAATTTGTAAAATTCTGCACTAGTTGTTTGTGTAGGAGCGAACGAGCCATCTGTATTAATGATGTTTGTACTCGTTAAACCAGATCAGAAATGAGGTTAGTCACCTCCTCGAGTTGCAGTTGTAAACTGAGGAAGAAGTTCCAACTCACAAGATAAATAAAAGTATAGCCATACGTTTCCAGCTCTCTCTCGCCTACCGTCTCGTTATTCTACGAACATGTTCTTTTTGTAACATACATTATAACCATGAGGATTGATCCAGTAGTATAGTTAGGTAGTGGATAAACTTCTATGAAATCAATTTTATATATGAATATAGGAAATAAATATAAATATATATATTTCATTTCATTTCACATTTCGGCTTACTAATGTTTTATTTATACAGTAATTTATTGTATAGTTAACTATATGAACGTACGGGATTTAACACCTACAGATATTATATGTGTATATTATTATTTGACTGTTTTTATAAATTTAACATCGTTCACCGACACTAATTGTGTTTTCTGTTTATTAATATTACAAAAAAAAAAACAACGAAAGATTTTTTAAGGAGGATTACAAAAAGAACATTATAATTTAAATATCACCACCATAGGAAATTTCTTGAAAATTAGCATTTTCGAAAGTAAGTAAATAAATAAAATAAAATACATAAAAAATAGCTTCAAGCGATCCCTTACGTACTCTTCGAAAAATATCTACGGATCCTAGAAGTATATGCTTATATATCCACGCACTTTTTAAATACAGATTTCGGTGATTATTTTACGAAAAAATTTTTATAGCAAGAAGCAAACATAATAGTATTCTGATTTATTCTCAGAAATAGTTTTAATATGATAGTTTTAATTAACAACCTTTCTAAAGCTAAGTAAATTAAATAAAAACTAGTAAAAATTAAATTATAAAAATAAGCTCAAAAATCAATAGTTAAATTTTATAAAAATCTAGTTAACATACTTCTTTTTTTTGTATACAGCTTATTAATTCAATTTTGAAGTCAAAATAATACCTTATTTGGAGATTTGAAGATTAGTACTTCATTAATAACTAATTTTAATAAACTGCTTTTTGATTTTATAGGTCTTCCAATTAATTTATTTCAAATTTTATTTTTAGAAAAAATCTGTTAATGATTTTTTAAATAATAATTGTCCAAAAAAGCCCAAAATCTCCAAAAATTTGGATTTTGAACTTTTTCTTAACTGCAGTAAAAAGCTTTTATAGAAAGCTTTTCAATTTTGTATCATAAGTGGTACTTATTTTCTTTGGTTCCAAAATTATAGCGAAATAAAATTTTAATGAATGAAATATTTGGATTTTACAAAGGGAAGGCACGTCAGTTGGAATCCGACTGTATCTCCTTTTTTTAACTTTTTTATTAAATTTAAATATATTGATTTATTAATAATCATTAACCTCTGATTGTAAAAAAAAAATCTTTACAATAAATAATTCAGTAATAACAATAAAAAAAATACGTTAAAAATACCAGAAGATACTAGTAAAATAAAATTTTATTTACTTTCCATTAAAAAAAAAAAAATGTGTAATGTAATTTAAATGGTATACAAGGGAGTCATGTAGTTTCCACATCAGATTTTCTTAAATTAATAGGAATTCAAATCTGCTGTTTGTAAGCCTGCTTAACAATAAAGCGTTTAACCTAATTAATCTTCGGTATTTAGTCTTTACTTATTTCAGAAAGTCATTTTCGTTAATTAAATAATTGAAACGAAACGAAGAAAAGTATATTTAGTAAAACGAGAATTCAGATTCCGTTAAAAGCAACTATTTTTAAATGAACAACTACATTAACAGCAT
>JAAAKQ030162324.1:0-12689 GCA_010016005.3 Zanna intricata | reverse complement strand
TATAACTGAAATTGTGGACATATGTTCGAGATGAATGTACCAACATAACAAAATTAAAAAATTGATAATCGAATGTACGTTGCCCGCAAAATTTGAAAAGTCACCTTACTTTTTGAACACACCTCGTACAATGGAAGGGAAGATCAAATTATGTGCCAAAATAAAAATTTCAATGTGGCAGATAACATCCTAATCAATCTATATATATTATTTTGATTGCTTAAAGTCTGAAATTTTATGAAGCAAAATTTTTAGAAATTACAATATTCCTAACAAGATTGGATTGTGATTGTGCTTTACTGTTCTAAGGCAAATCAGACTTACATCAACAGATTCAATTAAGCCTACTGTTCCAGAAATCATCAACCTATGACAACAAATCTTACATAGTGAATTAAGATTGGAATTAAAACTGGTTAAATAGTATAATTTCTATTAAAAAAAAGAAGCGTTAATGAAATTAATTCTGATAATTCAGCATAAAGTTAACTGTTCAGAGAAAAGTTAACTACTTTAAAATAGCTATCTAGATATTGTCTGTAAATTACAGCTCCTCACAAATGTATGCACTTTCCCAATCCATATTACAGAAATATGGCTATAGGATTGAATTGTCATTTGATTAAACTGACTACTGTCATTTCTGCTTCACCATAAGTGGACTTGTTCTTACAGTTAAGGTAAAAAAAGTATATTATATAGCTGAAATATAATATACAAACAACTTACTAGCCATTTTTAATATAAAATTGTATAATTAACTTTAACAGTAATAAGCAGTTTTGTTGGCAAGCTACAATTAATGAGTATTAACTAGGTTTTGCCATTCTTGCAAACTAATAAGAGATGTAACATTTAAGAGGAATACTTCTTCTTAAGGAGGGACACTTCTTAAGTGGGGTTGTAATGTGAGAATTTCATTAACTTTGATATTTATTGAAAATAAATAATTTATTATCAGTCGCTCTTGAACTATTGATTAAATCAGATTACCTCTGTTAACACTAATAAGCATTATTATAAATACTGATTAACTTTAGGCCAGTTTTTCATTGTACATTATCTTAATAGACAATTAATACTTCTATAGGGCTTAGTTGCAACTATTAGTACTATGTGTTATAGAGTACTTCAGTCCAGGTGGTAATTTTATCAATGCTGCCTGTTTTAAAAAGATTAGGAAACCAGTTAATATAACAGGATAATTAAATTAATTTATCTGTGTTTGTACAACTAATGCTATTTTTGTAAAATCTGGAGTATTTGTGAATTATACAAGTGAAGATGTTTTTATATTTTTTGATTACAATTTGCACATTGCAATTAGTAGTTTTTTTTTATGTGTGCCTTATTTCTATAAAGCAATTTGAAAAAAACAAATGTTCTATGGTGAATATTCTTTAAAGACTGATCTAATAACATTAAAATAACTGCTGTTTTAATTTATGACGTGCCTTTTGTTAGCCAGTTCTAAAATTGATACTGTAAAACCTTCCTTTCTGAAAGAAGTCTTTCTGTCAGTACTTCCACATAACGCCCAGAAGTGACTGAAAATTTTTCCCAAAAAGGATCTGTTTAAATAGTTATATTATTTGAACGTAAAATTTTTTTTTAACCTTTTAAATAATTAGAATTTTCAACTAAGCTTTTACTTCTGATCAGTAATCAGTTTTAACGGAAAGCTATTAAGTGTGGAAGGTTTTCATAAAATTAATTTTAGGTTTATTTTAAGCAATCTAACTAGGTTTACATCATGAGCAGTGACTGGCCTATCGTAATTAAACGACAGTGAACCTACCGAACAATAATCGCGTGTAGTACTTTAAGAGCAAATGTTCTGTAAATAAACTTACCGATTCTTAGAGCGATTGATTAATTATGTTTTAAGCAATACATAATTGTAAACAAATCACCAACCCCTACCTTTACTGATCCACAAATCGTGATTCTATCAGATAAAGTTAGTGTACCGTAAATGTTTTTATTGTCATGGAAATTGAATATCGATATAAATACGTTTTCATCGGTTAAACAAAGGCGACAAAAGCTATCAACTTTGTCTTTAGCCACTTTGCATAGTTTATCAGAAACACCTACGTTATCAGTAACAGCAGCCATTACTAGGCTTAACAAAAAATAATCGATCAGTATAGCTTTAAACAAGCGATGACATAGAGCATACAGTAGTTTTTTAATGTTGATGAAAATTTAATTTTGGAGCGGAGCGATATCCAAGCATTTTTAATATCTCATACTTGTAATGATGGAATGGATTAAAAAAATACGTCACTATTACAAGAATAAGCGTTAATTTTTCTTTTCTGATAATCGAATATTTTTAATATCCTTTAATAATCTACTACAGTAAAATAAAAATTTAACTTTAAAACATTTCTATAAATGTGACTAATATTTTTTTCATTCTGATAATTTAAGGATAAATTTTTTGCAGAATTATTATTAAAAAACTGATTACATCCTAAGAAGCAATAATTCTTATCCTCATAATTTCATATGCGATAATCTCAATTAATTGTTCAATTATTATTTTGTGCTCTCTTTGCTAAGCTATAGATTTTTTGCGCTTGTAACAATTGCGTATGCGTAGTAACTTTCAGCTAGGTTATGTTATCTATTTTTTTACTTAAAAGTTAAAACACGTGGTGCGTGATAGGTTGTAGTAAGACTACTTCTAAATATTGTGTAACTGAAAATCAGTTAGTTATTTATTTATTTCATCTTGTTCTTAATTTATAGCTGTTTATCTTTCGATTATTTCGTTTACATAGGTAAGTTTTCTAGTATATAATTTTTGAATGAAAATGCAGCTTTGTTTATAATAAAAGATTTATTGTTAATTCTTTTGGGCAATTTTATGCTTCTCCATAGTAAAACCTGTGTTCCGGTAATTTTTTTCAATTATGATTGTAGATCATGATCGTATCTATATTCCTGACATTTATATTTGTAAATTTGAAGTCGGGCTTGGCAGTGATAAACTATCCTTATTACTAGTTACGTTAAATTTAACATTGATAATTATTTTTGTAAAAATGTTATTGTAATTATTTGGATACTAGTTAAAAATAGTTATTTCGTTCATTCCGGAAAATCATATCAACTTTTATATAATTTCAAAGTATAATACAAGGTTATTTGTAATCTATTACGAACACATTGGATATAAGGCAGGATTCTTACGCTTTATTTGTTAGTGCACAATATATGAAAGTTGTTTGCTATGCTACATTTTTCTCAGACTCATTTTTAAGAATATTGTAAGTAGTTAGTTTTTCCATTGATCTGAACTAGTTTCTGCACATAATGTGGAATGATTTTTTAGAATTGTCTAATGTGTAATACAGGTTTTTTTTTAAATTAAAATTTTATTTTTTTACTATTTGAATGGAACTTGAACATTCACAAAAATGTTTATTATTAAAAAAAAATTATTAGTGATTGTGCATTAACACATAATACATACTAAATATTGATACATTACTCAGAAAAGTGCTTAGTTTCACCTACTACCCATTGATCTAATAATTCTAAACCAGAAGTAGAGTATAACTTCTAGTCCTGTGGAAGTTGACCAACATTGACTGGAGTGACTTGATGACAGTGAACCATTGCCATAAACATTATAAAGTGAAACTTTGACAAGAAATACCTGGTTTCTGACATTAAAGGCAAGGGATAAAACTAATATTAATGTTAGGAGTATTAGTGTCACATTACATTAATATTGTAGAAAGTGCAGACCAGAAAAAAGTTACATGTAAACTATATATGAAACTGCTTTAGGATTGTATCTGACCAGTAACAAAAATTTTATTGTTCACTGTGTCTGATAAAATTAAAATACACTTTACTCATTAGTAAAATCATTTCATCATTAAACTAGTTGTACAAAATTTCATTCAATTTGCTTTATCACAGTCACTTAGATATTGCTCCAGAATCATTTTATATGGATCAGAGTTCAAATCCTTGTGTACAATTCTTCCGACCCAGCTGTGAGATAAACAAAACCCGCAGCTTGCTTTCTCATTGAGCACAGAGGTTTTTGTGCACAACTTATTGTACTGCAGCTAGGAACGGAATCACAATGTGTAGTATTAAAATGCTTATGGAATAGTTACCAACCAAATCATTTAAAAAAAAAAAAAAAATGTTTACATTAGAAATGCATGAAGTGTGGTTCATTGCACCATTATTACTGACATGGCATTGGGTGACTAAAAGTACAATTTTTTTCAATCCCTGCCTACACATTGAGTTGCTCTAAATTATTTATTCCTTGACAAATTATTTTGATCTAAAAATCAACCAGTTTGTTTGACTGCCCATGTGTGCAAATTTATTACGACATAACAATTATTAAAACAGTCTTATAGAAAAATTGATTGATTGGTTATAATTTGAATTTTCATGAAGTGTAATCAGTGATTTTTAGGGATGATAATTATTTAAAAGATAAAAATGTAATAAAAATTATGTATACTTTTTAAATGGCAAAGTAAACCAAATTTAATAACTAAATTCCTTTCAATAACATGTGAAATGATTGTTGTTCTTGCAGCTATCTTCATCGAATTATAATCGTATTGATACCCTGGCATTGGGGGTAGTGTTGATTTATTTTTTAGAATTTTTTTTTTATTAATTTTTAAGTTATTTATTGTATCTTTCTTTGAAGCTGCACCTGTTTGATGAATGTAGTATTGTGCAGTCAAGAGTACAAGATGCATCTTGGGCTATATTTGTTCTGTATATTATATTTGTACATTCAGAGTAAGAAAAAGTAAGGTTACTTTTTCTTACTCTGAATGCTATATTGTACCCATATTTAAAAATTGTTTAGTTTTATCTTTGATTAGTTTGTTAATTTATTGTTTTATCTACGCTTTTCTTTTTATTGTGCTAAACTACAGCACTGGCAAATTACAGCAGTAGCGTACCCAAGTACAGCTACTTGCTTTTGTTTTTATTAATAAGAAATCAAATTTCTAGAGTGAAAAATGGCATAATTACTGCGATATGAACCCAGAACATTCAACCAGGAACGGTCAATATTTATTATGATAATCAAGCTTTATTATACTTGAGTATCATATTTTTAAAATTTATGGTAAAGAGAATTTTGTAAGAATACAAGACATTGTTCTTGAATTTTTTTGTTTTATTTTTCGCCAATAAAATTTTTTAAATCTTGTAAAAAAAAAAGTATGGTTTATAAATTTTCTGAAAAAAATAAAATTAGGATGTAAAGAAGATAAGAATGATTTCAAAATAAACTGCCATCTAATTTGTCATAGAAAAATCTAGAAAGAATTCAATATTCTCATGTACACATATTGGTGAGCAAAAATTTACGTGACCCTGAATTCATTAGTAATGGGAGATCTGCTTTTAGGTTAGCACTAATAAGGTGTGTCTGTAATGTTTGACCTCGTAGCAATAATGTATGCACAACAACCAAGTACTCTCCATTTTGTCTGTTAATGATAGGTATGCTATAAAAAGATTATCTTGTGTTAAATGCAGTCTTAAATGCATTTTTGTTTTGAGAGTTTTTTAAATTGCAGTTGATTTCAAAGTACCAGGAAGACCTTGCTGTAGCTTTTTCTTGATTAAACGTACTCTACAAGATAATAATTTCATGTGTAATTGCTCATCTTAAAAAAATTGGTAGTGTATATGAAAGAAAACAGTTCAGCCAGCCAACAGTTTTAAATCAAAAATCTTTAGACGTCCATTCATCCTGTGAAATGATATCCTCAGAAATCATTTAGAAAGCTATCTCAGCAGAGGAGAATGCCATGCGGGAGTGTCCACAAAGCCACAATGAAATAAAGATTATGTCCATACTGTATTCATATTGTGCAGCAATTGTGAGAAATTGATCACAGAAAAAGATGCTATTATTTTCAGTTAACATGTTATGTTAACAGCAATATTGGGTCTTTATAACATTTAATGACCAGGTGGAGTTTCATCTGACTATGTTACCCAAAACGACTGATAATGGATTGCAGAGAACCTTCACATTTTGCACAAGATAATAAATTAAAAGAGATCAGAGTTTCATGTCCAGTTTCTCTAGAGAATAGTAGGTTCATTATTTTTCATGGAAACAGTAACATCTAAACGTTACCTGCAGATTTATGATTTAGTTTGGCTTATAGGTGTATGCGACCATTTGTTGCAGCAAGGTGGTGCAACAGCCCGCTAAGCAAACAACACAGTGTTGCAAGTTTAGAAATAGTGTTCAGAAATAATCCTCACAAATTCATAGACATGTAATATGCTGTAACACCAATGTAACTGTAAAAAAGGTGGCTAGAAGGGTTTGACTGATGCTTGTGTATCTGCAAATGGAGGGCACTTAAAACATTTAATACAACCAAATTACTGTAAGTTATATAATTACTTGATATTTTCCTATTTTATAAAATTTAGTAGATTTTTCATATATTGTTTTCCATATATGATTTTTCCATATGAATTGCATAACTTTTCGTTTCTGCAGTACACAAGATCTCTTGCAAGACTGCCCTTTTGTTATAATGATTTAATGTAATCTTGTACGTCTTTTGCAGTTTGAGTATTCTTTCTGTGTTGGATATTGCATTCATTCCCATGGATTACATGGTTTCACACAAGTACTTGAAGTGGGGTGCTTGTAAGATTTTGCTGTAATCTGTTTACAGTGAGAGTTGTCCAATTTATTTTGTATCCATATATTGCGCCTTTTCATAAGAAATTCGGAGTCCGGTTTTACAGGATATTTCATGCAGTTTCTCCAATGGAGTTATTTGTCAATAGAGTCAGGCCATCTGCAAAAGCCAAACATTTCACGCTAATTCTATTTCCTTTCTGTTTTCTGATTTGGATGCTTTTGACTTGCTTCTCCCATTCTCTGATTACCTTCTGCAAGACTATTATGCTGAACAAAAGTAGTGATAAAGCTGTCCCTATGTCAGACTCTTGTGTGAACTTTGAATGACTTTTGAGATAGTTCCTGATAATATTTCCTCAATTATGGCTCCTGTCTTTTTATCGACTCCAAGTTCTTGTAGGGTATTAAACAAGGTTTGTCTTTCAACAGAGTCGTAGACTTTTTCAAAGTCAACAAATGTGACTGGTGTTCCAAGATTATTTGACGTGTATTTGTGGTCTTGAGGTTCCAGATCTTGTTTGTACAGGAACTTCCTTTTCTGAATCCTGACTGATATTTGTTACAGTCGTTTGCTGGAATGTGCACACTAATCAGTGTGTACTCCCTTGTTTCCTGATTTTATTGATAGTATCAAGATTTTTTCCGATGGTGAGACAAAGTCAATGACAGAATTTGTGACTGACTTGTGAACCACAAAACTTGTACCAAATTGTTTGGGCTTTGTGTTCATCCACACTGCAGATTTTCCCTTATAAATCCTGTAGTTTTCTGAGTCAAAGTGACATTCATCTGTAAACAGTGTCTCTTGTACTGCCAGATTTTTAATGCTGAATCTGTCAAGCATATTCGTTATTGGTTTGAGCTTTCCTAGTTTCAACAGTGTATTTACTTTTAGTGTACATATGAAGAAATTTTGTTTTGTTTGAATTGTTTTTGAGATGCTCTGCTCCTTCTCCACATGACACGTCTGGCCCTCCAGAATTCTATTACCAGAATGGGAGTCCATTCTTCTGACATGGGCCTGGAGTAACAGATTTCTTTCCTGTTGTTCTGCCATGGTTGTTCAAGTTGAACTTTATTTGCGATGACCTCTGCTGGAAATCATGTGGCTTAATGACTTGATTGTTGAGATCAGGACATGTGTCTAACAAGCGCAAACTATTGATTAGACCCTGACTACCAACCACTGGACTGGACAGACACTGGTGGATTTAGTAAGTATTTACTCCACCCTTGGTATTTCTTTTCCCCACTACCACTCATATCTTGGAGCCTTTCCTCTATCTGCCACCTGGGGAGGCGCTTGAAGGAGGACCTAAAACCCCACCTGGGGATTTTTATGTTTTAAATTATGTAAAACCTTTTTCTCCTGAGAATGATTAAATGACCGAAAACGGTAAGGATATAAATACAAATTATTAAGGTTGATTTTTATTTTTATAGTTATAACTATGTATGTAATTAAACACATAATTCAGAGCAAAAAATTTCCATTTTTAAAATATCAGTGTTTTGGTTCCCATTTGAACCCATAAATTTCTTTCGAGTTTAAGGAATAACCTTATGAGTAGTTTATTGTTATTATTATTATAGATAATATATTTACTGATGAAAGCATAAATTTTAATCGTAATATAGTGTCTTATGTTATTTCAACTATCTTGCATGTTATTTGTAATTTTTTTTTTTGTTTTTTTTTTTTTTGTTTCAGTTTCTATATTGTAGTTGCAGAGTTGCCATATATTAAAAGTTATTTACAATATTTTTATTTTATTTATTAAACCATTTCATAAAAATGTAATATTAGTTTGCATTTTAAACTAAATAATGAATAATAGTTTTCTTAGTTTATGTGATGATTCATTATTAAAAAATAATGCGGTACATCACGCATTAATTCCACCATCAGTAGATCTAATTAATTTATGGCGTAATAATTTACCAGCGAATAGGGTTGATTATAGATTTCATCCACTTTATTATTATGTAGATGAAACTTCTAGTGAATCTGAAAATTGTTTATCAGATGATGAAGTACAAAAAGATGTTTATGTAAATAAAATATTAAATTTTGCTAAATATCAAAGTTGTTCATTGTTACAATTTTTTGATAAGCGTAGATATCCTCATACTTGGAAACGATTATCGCCAGAACTTGAAAAAAAAAATTATAATTTCAGTACTGTAAACAGCGGTACTGATACCGATCATAGTACTAAAAAAAAAAAATTGTCAAAACGCAAAAAGTCGAAAAAGACTAAAAAAAGATACGATAATAAATCTAATAATTTAAGTGATATACATCAATTACCGTTGTCTGACGATTTAAACATTATTTCAGATTCGATATCGAGTTTACATAGATCGTATAAGGATTCTCAATTATTATCAGATTCAGATGGTAGAGAAAGAGTTATAAAACGTAAAAAAATGAAACGTAAAAGAGAATTGTCATTGCCAAAAGAAATTACTTCAACTGATAATTCGGATGTTTTTAATAAAGAAAAAGAAGATAATTTTAAAAATGTTACTAACAAACGTAAAAAGATTAAAGGCAATAATAATAATAAGTTTAATATTGATCAAGAAATAATTGTCAATCCAGTAACAATATCGTATGATAATCATCAGATGAGCGATTCTACAGACTCGCATAGCGTGTTTGTTAGTAAATCAAGTCATCGTCACAGTAAATCTAATATTAAAACTATTGATTTCTTATCAAAATCATCGTCATCAAATAAAAAAGATGCTTTTAAAGGTAATCTAAATTCATCAGAAGATGAAGGTATTTGTTCAGGAAATACAAATAAAAATGAGTTATCTTTAACGGAAATGACCATAGGTACACAAGAAATAATGTTTAATGATATTCCTTCAAGTAGTGAGTATAGTAATGTTAAAGGAATTGTAAAGCCAGATATGCTTTCTAAATTTAATGATAATTGTAAGTCTAGTAGTAAAACAAAAGAAACATCATCATCATCTGCAAATTCTTCTGATGAAGATGAAAATGAAGTTAATAAAAGTAATGTTTCGTCAAATGATTCTGGTAATGAAATTTCTAAATACAGAACCTCACCCAAAAGAAATTTATCAGATAAAATTCCTGATGTAAATGGTTCACAAAACAGATCATCGATTTTATCCTCTAATGATTCTGTCGCTGATATGAGAGACTTCCCTAAAAAAAATTCATTGAAGTCATTTAAAAATAATTGTGAAAATGAAGTTACTAAATCAAGTTATTTATCTAAAAAAGCTTCATTAAATAGTAAAAGTTCATCAAAATCTTCAAGTGATTCTGATAATGGTAATTTTCAAGAAAAAGATTTATCAAAAAGTTCATCCAAAAAAAATTCGCCTAACAGTAAAAGATATTCAAGAAGAACGTCATCTTCGAGTGATACAGATGATAATAATAATTGTGAAAATGGAGTTACTAAATCAAGTTATTTATCCAATAAAGCTTCATTAAATAGTAAAAGTTCATCAAAATCTTCAAGTGATTCTGATAATGGTAATTTTCAAGAAAAAGATTTATCAAAAAGTTCATCCAAAAAAAATTCGCCTAACAGTAAAAGAAATTCATCTTCAAGTGATACAGATAATAATAATTGTGAAAATGGAGTTACTAAATCAAGTGATTTATCCAAAAAAGCTTCATTAAATAGTAAAAGTTCATCAAAATCTTCAAGTGATTCTGATAATGGTAATTTTCAAGAAAAAGACTTATCAAAAAGTTCATCCAAAAAAAATTCACCTAACAGTAAAAGATATTCAAGAAGAACTTCATCTTCGAGTGATACAGATAATAATAATTGTGAAAATGGAGTTACTAAATCAAGTGATTTATCCAATAAACCTTCATTAAATAGTAAAAGTTCATCAAAATCTTCAAGTGATTCTGATAATGGTAATTTTCAAGAAAAAGATTTATCAAAAAGTTCATCCAAAAAAAATTCGCCTAACAGTAAAAGATATTCAAGAAGAACTTCATCTTCAAGTGATACAGACAATAATAATTGTGAAAATGAAGTTACTAATTCAAGTGATTTATCCAAAAAAGCTTCATTAAATAGTAAAAGTTCATCAAAATCTTCAAGTGATTCTGATAATGATAATTTTCAAGAAAAAGACTTATCAAAAAGTTCATCCAAAAAAAATTCACCTAACAGTAAAAGATATTCAAGAAGAACTTCATCTTCGAGTGATACAGATAATAATAATTGTGAAAATGGAGTTACTAAATCAAGTGATTTATCCAATAAACCTTCATTAAATAGTAAAAGTTCATCAAAATCTTCAAGTGATTCTGATAATGGTAATTTTCAAGAAAAAGATTTATCAAAAAGTTCATCCAAAAAAAATTCGCCTAACAGTAAAAGATATTCAAGAAGAAATTCATCTTCAAGTGATACCGATTATGAAAACATTCAAATAAAAAATTCACCAAAAAAGATTTTGCGTGATAAAAACGGTATGTTAACCGGTTCTATAATTAAGTCAAGATCATCGATTTCTTCTTCTGGTAATATTGATGAGAGTATTGTAGTAAAATGCCCAGTGAAAAGTTTATCGTTAAATGAATCGTCAGGGGATTTGAAAAATAAAATGAAAAAATTACCAAATAAGGTTATAAGAGATGATGATGATGAAATAAATAAATTAAGGTATTTAGCGAATGAAGATTCATCAGATTCTTTACTTTCTGATAACGAAGCTACAAAATTGAAAAATTCACCAAAAAAGCGTAAGAGACGTTCATCAAATTCATCTTCAGATGATTCTGGAAATGATAAACATAAATCAAATAAATTGGCAACAAAAGGAAAAGCATCATTTTTAAGTAACGATTCCGATAGGAAACGCCAAGTTGTTAGGGGTACTAATAAATCAAAAACTGATGAAAGTAGGAGTGAAGATGAATATGATGGTGATAAATTTACCGCTAAATCTGTTATTAATAAATCTTATGTAAATAATAGATATTCAAATATTAAAGATGTAACTTTGTTAAAGACGCCAATGTTTATGAACGCCTTAAAATCTAAACCGACTTCAACACCTGTATTATTAAATAATGATGAAAATTGTAGTTATAATAAAAATAATTTGTCATCATCCGAGGATGAGAACAGCGAAGATTCACAATGTGTCAACGGTACTGTTTGTAATTCAGATGAAGAAAATGCTATTAAAAAGAAAGTCGACCATTACAAATCGCATGCCATACCTGAAGCGATTAAAAAAATTGAATCGAAGGTAACTAAAAATTCATCTGTTATTATTTATTTATTAATAATTATATTTGTATTTATTGTGCAAGCTTAATAAAAATTAATCCCATTAGTATCAATAGTATGACATTGAATCGGCAAATAAGGTTCACGTTAGAAACGATTTTAAAAATACAAAAAAAGTAAACTTTAATATACGAGTATTACTTAATAGTTTTCTTCAATCTTTTATTAAGTAAACATTGTTCTCTATCATTAATTAAAAAGTATCACAAATGGTAATTATATACAAATCGTTTCTTAGCTTAGAAAGATAATGTATATTTTTAAATAATGAATTATTTTTATTAATAAAATTACATTAAGTATGTTTTGATCAAATAGTTGACCTGTAACATTAATATAATGTTTTTAATTATTATTTTCTGTTCGTTTTCCGCACAGTATTTTTCACAGCACTAAAAAAAAATTTACGTAAAAAACTAAAATGAAGTGTGAAACCAAATAAATAAGCAACAGCGTATCCACAAAATATTGATTGGTGAAACTATTTTTAAAGGCATGTGAAAAAGATTCTTTTAACAAAATTTCATTACTAATAAATGTAAAAAGAAAGTTAGCTCTAGAAGTGAAATTAGGATATGAAGCACAAAAACAAATGCTGTTGTATATACATTGTTCTGCAAGAATAAAAAAACATGTGACAGTCGCGGGACTGGCCGACAGAAGTTATTACTTCTTTTACGAGTTATGGATGTATGTTTTTT
>JAAAKQ030162313.1:0-12690 GCA_010016005.3 Zanna intricata | reverse complement strand
ATTCATTCATCTCATCCTCTGACGATATACCTTAACGGTGGTTCCGGAGGTTAAACAAAAAAAAAAAAAAAAAAAATTATCTTCGATAGAGGTGAAAGAAACGGGGAAATTAAATCAGATCATTCGCTCTAGAGCAGTGGTTCTCAACGGGTGTGCCGCGGCACACTACTGTGCCGTGAGTTCGGCTTGGTGTGCCGCGAAACGTCTGACTGAAACATTGTGATTATTTTGGAAAAATAATTAAAAAAATAATTTTCTACACAAATTGTAACACATTCAATGTGAAATTTGAGCTTGTCGTTTCTTACACAGAAGTTCAATGCGGGGTCGATTTCGGCGTGGTTAGACTCCGCATTTCGTCGAAATCGGGGGCTCCCACTGTTGCCAAGTCGGCATGTGCGCTGTTGTCAAAACGTGCGGTGTGCCGCGGAAAACTGTGATGTATGAAAGTGTACCGCGAACCAAAAAAGGTTGAGAACCACTGATCTAGAGTAAACGTTGACATTTCAGCTCTGGAATCAAAAATTAAAATAAATACAATTTGAGTTTTGGTAAGGAAATAATTTCAACCGAGGCCTTGTGAAGTTTACACGTCAACGGTCTAATGTAGACGCCTCACCTTTGATATGACGAAAGCATTTTCGACTGTTTTTGGGAAACGGGTTATCTTACAGCTATAAACACGTTTTTCAGTATTAATTTTTTTTTTTTGCCTTGGAAATGAACGTTTCAGAAATCGATCGCTTTGATGCAAACTCGTCAATGCTAGTGTCAAATGGAATGTTGACACCTTCGACAAGCGACTCGTCAGGAGGCACAGCTATCCTGTAAATGCACTTTTTTTCCTAGAGCACGCCCATGAAAACGCTGCTATCATATTCTTTACGGTAAGACCCAGTGTCTAGATATGAACATTTATTAGAATCGAATAATCCTAAAAGCACTGCGGAGTAGAATTTTTTATAGTTATGAAGACCCAGTTTGTTGGTACCTAGATTTGAACACGTTTACAATCGAGTATACCTAGCGGGTGAGAAAACTTCCACTCATCATTAAATCTCTATTTAACGCGTCATACATAACTTCTTCCCCAATATTTGCAACCGAGCCGACACCCATCCTGTAGCTGAAGATAATTGTTCAATAGATATCACCACTTGCTAGAAACATTAAAAAAATTAGAAGAATCAGTGGAAGAAGTCGCAAGACTGCCTTCGCCTAGCTGTCAGTCGAAGCAAGACAAAGTCTAAGTTTAGACAGGTAGCAAGCAAATACAAAAGTGGATATGGAAATATGAGGATCAAACGCATTTCTTATTCCCGACGATCGCTGTTACACAGAAAGTTTTTGTTTATATTGTATCGCATCAACAATATTTTCAAATTACTGTAAATAACAAAGATTGCATAACAATTATGTATCAAGAAGTGTGTGAGTGTGTGTGTGTAAGTGTGTGTTAGTTAAACACATATAGCAAGTGATTGTATTCACCCAAAGACTCATGATTTCTATTTATTGAGTGTATCTCCACCGGTTTGTTTCTGTGAGCGAGTATAAAATCTATTTCTTCTTTGCTATTACTGGGTTCATTAAACCAAGGTATACTGTAAAAAACCCACGCTTACACTATCACACTAGACACATTCTTGACTGTACTGTGTGAGGAGGTGTCTGTATGATTGATGACGAGAAATATGTAGGGGTTTAGCACAAAAATTTACATGCTGATCGAACTTCCCTACCGAGTCATATGGACGCACGCCGTATGCAGTGTGTAGTCGTCTTTAGGGATAAGCTTTATGACACAATGCCAATAATGTAACAGATGAAAGAAGTATGGTAAAGTATTAAGTGCTCTAAACCGGACGTACTAAGCTCGTGTCGATTAACGTTGAATGACCTAAAGAGTTCCTACCTGAATTAACATGTCGATTTAATAACGCTTACGTAACACGTTACAAAAAAACGTGTAGTACAGGAGTTAAACTAACCGCCTACCTCGTCCTCTGCTGACTTGAAAGTAACCTCCATTTCCCTGAAGTTTAAAAAGCATTCATCTTAACTGAACGAGCGCAGAATTAACATCGCGTTAAATTTTATTTAATTAGGAAAAATTATCTTTTTATATTTTTTTGTATGTTTATTCTTTACGTCCTCAAATGTTCGATTTATGCCTAGAAATGATGACACACGTATCGTTTGACGATCGACAACTGTACTTATTCGTTCATTTAATTACGAAAATTAATTCACTTTATCGGTTTATTATTATGGGGCTGCTATTAGCTATTAAAAAATATATTTATTCGATCTTATATTAGTTTATACCAAGAATAAGCAAATAAGTAAATATATGAATGAGCTTCGGCGAGAGCTTAAGTCGATCGCTTTAAACAACAGTGGCTGTTAGATTTTCAATATTTATAACCGCAGTGTATCTATAAAAGATCCATTCACAGAATTTAGCGTATCTGTAATTATTCATTTAGTTTTATTTTTAGTGTATTTTATTTTACTGATTGTATATTTCAACAAATTAAAATTCTTGCATTCATTTTTTCATTCTATAATTCGATAAATTATTCTTTTAATATTATATACATAAAATAAAATAATACAAAATTCATTGCTTTTACGTAAATTCTTCTACGCTAGACGGGACTTCATGTGAAAACGGGTTACCCGCAAAATGTTCAGTCGTTCGATCTTCAATGAATCCGATGATAAAATCGTTCACCGCTTCTTCTCAAACGTAATCCGAATCGCAAATATTTTTCTTCGATTTCGATTTGACTTATTCTTTTCCATATTTACTCCCTTATTTCAGAGAGACGTCTTTTCAAAACATTCCCGAACACAATTCAACACTCGATATACATGTTTCACTGCAGAGTCGTACAGTAGGCCTTACACTTTATATATTACTTTTTTATAACGTATACTAAATCTAGAGGTTCAGAATTTAAATTTTAATTTTAGTATTTTTACTACGAAATCACTCGACTATTTCTGACAATCTATTAGAATTACTAGGAATTTTGTTCGAATTTAATGGGGTATACAACCGTATTACGTATTTACAATTACGCTAACCGATCCGGAAAGTCGTAATTCTTTAAGCACACTTCCCGTCATTTCTTTTCGATATTCTATGTCGGAATTCGACTCTTGACTCAAATACCACCGACTAATCTGGTAGATACGCTCTTATCTTACCCTACACGGATTACTATTAGCATTTCCCCTTACCGGAAGAGGTTTTTTTTACAACGGCCGTTAACTCCCTTAAAAAAGGTATCTTTCTAACCTTGGTATCTTTCTAATACCTTGTCACATTCCGCATTACGCTGCGCTTATCACCTTTTATCTGGATAATATATTTTCCATTTTCATTTTGGTATCTTAAATATTTTTTAGAGCTATCTTCTACGCCGTAGTTATATAGTTTCTTTTAATTAGACTATTATCATTTCCCCTTGGAATTAACGTAATTGTTTAACTCGTGAAAAGTGGTACGCAAAAAATTCGGTCGGTCTTTATCCACGATTTGAATGTTTCAATCGACGGTAGAAATTTCATTTTAGCCGATTACTGTGATTTTTCGCAATCGCTGAAACAATATTTCGATCCGTAACATTAGGAATTCGTTCTATTTTTTGCTGTATTCTTGCGTAATAATTTTCACCGCTGGCGAAACTATTATTTGTTTCGCCGTTAGCGTATCACTGAATATGCCGTTGTAAATTATTATTTATTAAATGTATTTTGATAAACTAATTACTTATTAATTTAAATTAAAAACTATTTGTTTAAAATTAATTAAAATTACTTGTAATTATAAATAGATTTTTCATATCGTATTGTGATCTTACGTTGAACGCCAGTTCTCTTTTCAAAGGTACGGTGGAGGTTCCTACTATAAAAATTCTTCTATTAGAGTATTTTTTAATATCCCATTGTTAATTAAAATTAAACTATAGAATGAAACTGTGAGCCGCAGTAGTATTTCTTTAAACGAGGTCTTTGAAGAAAAAAAATTCTGTCTTTACTGAGAATCGAAATCGCTTCTTTTTTATTTCATTCTTATTATTGTTTTTTTTTTTTTTCAGTGCATTAAAAACACCAATAAAACTTATAAATAATTAAACGGCAAATAAACCTATGTTATTAAATATGTTGAAAACAAAGTCGTGGAGCATAGAAATCGGGTTGCCGGAAAAAAATCTGGAAAAACATACTTCTTTCGTTCCGAATACGTGCTGGGGTATTTTTCTTGTCGTCTAGTTTGAAATTCGCTTCATAATTAACGGTAAAAAATCAAGGAAAACCTTTTCTTATTCCCAGATTACTTTTCTGTTAACCCGTGCGATTTCATTTCATTGGTTAAATTTATCTTCCAAAAATAAAAATAAACTAAACAAAAGCACGCTTTCTTGACTAATTTTCGCCTAACTTGATTTACATCGGTGCGAAACGAGTGAAGAAAGAAATAGTCTTATTAATTCCTAATAACTTACCTTTTTTTTTTTTTTTTTTATTGTATTATTTTTATTATCGATATGGGGGTTTTACTTTCATCAATTGTTTATTTATCGACTATTTTATTAAAGTAGATATAAGAAATAATATTTCGGTGAAACTAAAAAAGTAAAAACTTGTAAACTGAGCAAGATAATCTTTTAAAAAAGCAAAACAAACAACCATTATTACTTCGAGGATGAAGTCATATTTGTAAAAATAGGAACACGATTAATTCGGTGCGCTTTAATAAGAAAATAATTAAACGACGAAATCGGGGTTAAATGTTTGCATGACGACTTTTAAACGACACATATTTTTAGCTAGTAGGGTTTATATAACTTTTTTAGATCTGGAATTTTAAGTTTTGCAATTTTTTATCGGCATTCTATTTTTGGGACAATTTATTAAAATTTAATTTTTTTTTTTTTTTTTTTTTTTTTTTGTTTTACCTCCGGAACCACCGTTAGGGTTATATCTTCAGAGGATGAAGATGAACGAATTGTAGCGTGTGTGAAAAATGCCATGCCTGACCGGGATTCGAACCCGGGACCTCCGGATGGACCTCCATTAAAATTTAATGGAATGGAATTGGAGTATATTATACTACTCTTCAATGAATTGAAAATTCAATGAAAACCTCTTCATGAATTCCAATAAAACCATTTTGTAATAAATTCTTAGAATAACTTGAGAACATTTTAAAATAATAAAACCTATGTAAATTAATTATAAGAACCCTCAAAATTTATACTTCGATAAAAATCGGAAGTGCTGTATACTACCGGGGTAATGATACTAAAAAAGAAATTGTTACTCGAATGTTACAATTATTGTAAAACTATTATAACTTCCGATGTAATATTGCGAAATTCGACAATTTTGTCCAATACCTACTTTCTCCCTCAAAACGGCATCGATCTCGTTTTGTCCTTCAAAACGGAGTCTCTGCCTACTTCCTCGGCATAATCCCAAATCATAGGACGAGCACATACTTCTCCAATAATTGTTGCCAACTATAAGTAATCGACTATAAAAAGCAATCAATAATCAAACCAACAAACACAATGTGTGTTGGCAGTGCGGAAGGCACAAGGTTATATTGGATTGCATCGTGTAAAAAGAGCAAATATTCGCGGATAGCCGGTGCGCGCATGCGCCTACTGAAAATATATCCAATATATCCACAGTTTCCAAAAAATCGCTCCCCGAAAGATGCCTGTAGTATATATATATATATTGTATTATATATAATGCAAACGATCCTTTTTAATAGGCTGGCAAGAGATATTTTTTAATGGAAATATCATGTGTCTATAGACGTAGGCTTCGTCGGTGATAAGGCGTACGACATAAAGGAACTACATAAAATAGAATTATTGAATTTTACGAATAAACGAACAAATAAAATATTCGTTATGTTGTTGAAAACATATTACCTTTCGAGTTAAAAATTAATATATATGTAATTTGATATTATTCATATGCACAAATAGTTATTTTAAAAATACCAGCCCAGCTGAATTAAATTTTATTTTATGTTGTTATAAAATAACTCCTGAAGTCATGGCAACATTGATGTCTTGTCAAGTTCTTTAACATACGCAATTTGTTACCGGCTGAAGCAGTTACAAACACACACATATTATTTTTCAATAAGCAATATAGCTTTCAACAATATATACATATATATATATATTCTTGAACGATTAATTTAATAACAAACAATTATATTTTTATTGCGATAATAAACATAAACTTGCATGCAATAAACTCGATAAATGCAAAAAATTGTATAATTATTAAAAAGAAAGTAAAATATAACCAAAGCTTATTTGAATTACAATTTCATACAACATGTGTTAATTTTATTTTACATAATGGCACAAAGAAATTAGCATCACTTATAACGTACGGCATATCCCGTCTTCAAACATTACGTATCGGCCGTGAACAACACCAAACCTCAGCAATATGAGAGATGTTCAGTAACTGAATAACTGGAGTAACGAAGAGATTTTAAAAATAATCAAAATTATATCGATCTGAATCCTGAAACTAACTATTTTTACGATACACAGCATAAACCTAGCTACCACCTGAGGTGCAGTCAGCGCTCACCTTCCGCTTCTCTTTTATAATAAATGTTTTTATCGAACTAAAAAGATTTTCAATGACTAAAAATTAAATAAAAACATTACAAATAAAAAATAAAGGTCTTAATTTAAATCCGTTTTGCAATTTCTTTTTGCGTCTAAGAATGCGTTTCGGGAAGAAGTTTTCGTTATCAGCTTCGATTTATATTAGTCCGTTGTCGTACAGAACGGTGATGAAAATAAAATATTTTTAAAATAACCGTATTTATTACTTTATAATAATACACATATTACACAAATACACTTTAAACACACGATCGTACAGGTGAACTCGTGGACACACACTAAGCAACGACTGATATGATCACAAACTACTACTACTACTACTACTACGTTGGGAAACTGGTTCCCGAGATGAGTCGATAGACGCAAAAAAATTAGCCGCAAGAGTAATTTAAATGGAGGGATATACGTATAAGTTTTTGAATACATTTAATCGACTCGAAGACCGGTATAAATGAACATTAAAACACTTTTACGAAAAAATATCGCTTGGCCGATGAATTTTTAAACAGTAGTAATTACGTTAAACTAAATTTTCAGGATAATAATTCAAGGCGTATTTTCACAATTCTCTATTAAAACTTCGAAATTCTTTTCTAATCCGTACAGATTCTATTTATTTTTCTCCAGGTAATCGCATCATTGTTTACTTCAAATAATTATTATTTTTGTATATCGACAGAGACACTATAAATACTTTCCTTGTTCACTTATTATTGTTTGTAATAAGGCTGCTCCGATCGCGGTTTTCCTCGATCCCTCAAGGAAATTCTTTAGCAGTACTTTTTTCTTATACTATTCGTGAAGTAATCCATACGACGTATGACTACGATGTTTTCTTGATATAAAAATTTTTTATTTGTATGTAAATGACGAAGCGGGTGAACCGTATTTTAATACGATCGAAGGGAGCGGATTTGAATCTGAGAACCGCAGAAGATAAAAGAAAAAGAAAGAAATTAGAATATACGTACTGTATAAAACGAAAAATCGATTACGTAGAACGCAAGATATAAGATTCTAAGAGTACGGCACGGAATAAGAAGAATGAAGAAGCGCTCCTAAGCGAACGACTGAAGGCCACAAAAAATAATTTAATAATTAAAATTATTCTTAACCAAATGAAAAATATCACCCATAACTTCCATTAAAGAAGTCCTTTAATACCGATTGAAGTTGAGAGCATAAAAAAGTACCTGATCGTACAATTTTATTAAAAATCGATCCTAATCTCTCACGACGCGTACAAATTCGTAAGTAGACATAAAAAAGAGCAAATTAAAGAGCAAACGCGTTACAAGACGTGTTGTGTACAATAACATATACAACCGACACGCGTGATTCAAATCTAATATTTTTATCGAAACAAAGAAACGTTACTTTCTGATTCAAATACAATATCTCGCCTCCGACAGTAACGTTATTAGTTATTAGCAACAGTATGAAAACATTGGTGCCGGTTGCCGATGAACCTAACGAAACTGAAAACGTTTCGAAGCAAGTAAATCGATTCCATCACACCTTAAATTTCTTTTGTTATTCATAAATATATTCATTTTCTAATTAAACGTCTACGTCTATTAAAATCGGATAATAAAGTTTAATTGATAAACTTTTATCTTCGTAAAATTACTAAATAGTTTAATATAAATTTAAATAGTAATGATGTTCTAAATTAATAACAGCTTATCTAATAGTGCGCAATATTAATATAATATTAATAAATCAGCCAGTCTATCCACCGGCCATTCGATTTTGTAACACCCTATCTTTTATTTTTTTGTTTAACCTCCGGAACCACCGTTAAGGTATATTTTCAGAGGATGAGATGAATGAATTGTAGCGTGAAAAATACCATGCCTGACCGGGATTTGAACCCGGAACCTTCGGATGAAAGGCCGAGAAGCTACCACTCGCGCCACGGAGGCCGGCCGTAACACTCTATCTGCAAATCTTTTTCCCAATTAAACTATCTCACTTGCGTAATATCTTTTGGCTGAATCATCTAAAAGGCTTCACAGCGGACGCAAAATCGAGTTACTCGTTTCAACATTAAAGTTACAAACATCCTTCATAATAATCGAGATATACCCGTACAAAAACCATAAAAAACTAATTTCAAATTTATTTATTTTTTGGTAATTAATTACTAAAAATAATATCGTAATAAAAAAATCGTATACTTAATATAATATTATTATTATTATTATTTCACAGCCCAGGATACACGTTAATAAATACCTTTACCGCTCTTCTAATTTAAGCGAGACGTGGGAGTAACATTATTCAACGCGTGAAGTTGAATGGGATTAACCGGTTCTACTATGTTTTCGTTATTACTTTCCCACAACAATATGGACCTTATGAGATTATTTTAATAACAACCGATTAAGGCTACCCTATTTAAATCAGTAACGATCGATACATTATTTCCCCTACAGAACCGACAACTGTTAGCGTTACAACTACCTCGTTCGCGGGCCCGAACATATCTAACCCGATTCCCCAGCTTTTCCTGTAGTACAGCGCGCTTAGTAAACTTCACGAATTCAGTTTATATTGTTGTAAATAACCCGTGGAATAGCGACATCAACGAGCCGGGTGACCTTCTGCTCTTTATCTGCCGAGACGGGGTTAGTCGCCGGTTATTTGCTAAGAACAATACAATCGTTTTTCTTTCATTTGCTTTTATATTTATTAATATTATTATACTACATTAACTATTTGTGTTAAACGTTCATAAGTACAGATAACTTTTATTCAACTCTTATTTTAATTTGGACGCGTCCGATTCACATTCCTACCGCTGAATGGTATCAGCAGCGGAACATCTTTTCCGTAAGATTTCATAAATTATGCTATTTATTCCTGCGATATTAAGAACTGAAATACGTCCGCTTTGGATATTCTATCGAGATACCGTTTACAGCGAGTAGTGTGACTTTCCCGACCGAATCCCAGACAAAATTTACACTATCGTTACACGATTAAGAATTACCCATCCGAAATCGTAGTACGTCTTGATATTTTTAAATCCGTAGGCTGACCCGGAGCCCTGTTCCAGTGAGTGGTTGCTGTCAATTCTCGGTGACGTGAAATAACGTCAAAAGAGTGGACCGATCGCCGGCGGAGGACGATGGGGTTATGATTAATCAGAACAGACAGGAAAGACGTATTTTCAAATATGGGGCGTTGTCCGCTAGACTCGGGCGGTCTCGTATTTCAACCCGGCTTTGTCCTCGCCCATCAAAACGCGGTACCCTGATGGGCGTCGGATCAGAATCATCCCTGACGAAAATAAGTTTCTCTCGGCGAAGCCTATTGAAGGTGGAGTAGGGGTATTCGTTCGTACTTTAAACGGCCGTGTCGAACCGAGCTTCGATTTTCGATCGGTAACGTCAGTGGGTGAACGGCATGTGATCTCGTTTAGAGATCGGTAGCGACGTTTCATTACTGAGAGGATAGCCGATAGAGTACCAAGATGACAGACGATGCCGTATTAATCGGGTTCAGTATACCGGGGACGCCGGTGATTAAGTCGTTTCGATCAGAGCTTAGCGAGCGGCACACGATTTAATGAAACTCAAAGAGTTGGATATATAGATCACTCGCCATTCTTTTGCCAAACTACCGCTACACAAGAACTCTGCACATGCAGTCCCCAGAGTCTGATAACGCTAAAACGTTCGGTACAAAATTATGCGATCGGTTAAACATACGTGTAGATGTTTTAAGATCTTAAGAACGGCTCAACTTACCGAAGTTTGCTGCGGCAGCTCGTTTACTAGAACAAATGATTCTAATTGATTTTAAAACGAGAAGGAACGGGGAAGGTAATGAAGGGGGCTTTATTAAGGAAGAACTGGATTCGACGAAAATTTTACACGTGCTTATTTTTTACGTTACCAAAATATAACAGCGGAAATACCAAGAGAAAACAAATTGAAATGTTTTTTAACATTTATTCTGTTAGTTTACGTGACGTTATTTTATGTAATTGCAAACGTTTACTGCCGTAGCCGCGTCCGTGGCGCGAGTGGTTGGGTCTCCGCCCTTCACCCGGAGGTCCCGGGTTCAAATCCCGGTCAGGCATGGAATTTCACAGGTTAAAAATCATCCGCCTCATTCTCTGAAGTAATACCAAACGGTGGTCCCGGATTTCAAACAATAAAGAAATTCGATAATAAACATCCAATTCGATACTATCCAGAAGACAAGGTCAAATGTTTAGTGTTATCGGCTAGTGTGTTCGGTATCTTATCGCTCATTTACTAATAATAACTAAAATCAATAAGATATTCTGTTAATGATAATTCCCTTCTGAATAAACATGTTGGAAAGCTCTACAAATATGTCAGAAGCGATGCCAAATAAAAAATAGTGGTAATATAAATTACTCCTCGACATTCTTTCCATAATAAACACTAGAATGTAGCGAGTATAAAAAAATAATACTTCATACCTGTTGTTGCTCATCTTTTTACTTACCATCTTTTACTTTTTAAATACAAATTTAATCTCATTAGTAATATTTACAAAAATGAAGGTAACTTATTTACTACATCTTAACCTAACTCGATTTCAACTATAAAATTGTTACTTATTTTGAAAATAACAATGGTTTTATTCACTTTTGAAATTATATTATATAAGTAAATAACATATAAATAATTTTCTCTAGTTGTGCTACGTAATTTAAAAGTTTCTGGGCGAAACGATTTCGGTTATCAGCTGTTTTTTAAGTGATAATTATTTTAATCTGAATGATTACTTCTTATAAAATTTACTTTTTAAAAAATTAATAAAACCGTTTAAAAAGTAAGTACTAGAAACAGCACCCAAAAAAATTCCTTTTCCAATTCTTGTTTCGGTTTCAAATTTCCCAAGTCGACATCAAATTAAAAAACTACTACTGCAAAGTTACTGCCCTAATCTTTCCTACATGCTTCAAAAAGTTGAAATAAAAGAATTAAGAAAATATTACGTTTTAGTTTTTAAAATGGAAGTTTTTAAAATGTATTTTACATATTTTAGCTTTATATAAAATTTGGATAGAAAAAAAAAACGGGGGCGATAGTATGAAAAGAGCCATTCGCGAAAGACGTGAAGGCGAGAAATAAAAATAAGAAAAGGAATTACTAACAGACTTCCGGCTGCCGAGCTGGCGGTAAGGTTTTCTGAGCCCTTGACGGGAATCGAATCCGAGATCGGCCAATCAGAAAGTCGGCCTGCCAAGCGATAAAATAACACCGTACACCGACAGGTCAGCCTATAAAGATAATCTACGTAGATAAATTTTTCATTAAAAAAAAATTTTTTTTTGTCTTCAGTCATCTGACTGGTTTGAACAGCTCTCCAAGATTCCCTATATATCTAGTGCCAGTCGTTTCGTTTTGGTATACTTCCTACATCCTATATCCCCTAACAATTTGTTTTACATATTCCAAACGTTACCTGCCTGCATAATTTCTCCCATCGACGTATCCCTCCAATATCAACCATATCAACTACTCCAGGATGCCTTAATAAGTGGCCTATAAGTTTGTCTCTTCTTTTAACTATATTTTTCAAAATGCTTCTTTTTTCATGAATTTGCCGCAACTCCTCTTCATTTGGTCACTTTATCTAGCCATCTGATTTTTAACATTCTCATGAAACACCACATTTCAAAAGCTTCTAATCATTCTTCTCAGGTACTCCGATCGTCCAAGTTTCACTTCCATATAAAGCTTTAACATATAATTTCAGAAATGTTTTTCTGACGTTTAAATTAATTGTCGATGTAAGAAAATTATATTTATGACTGAAAGCTCGTTTCGCCTGTGCAATTTGGAATTTTATATCGCTCCTGCTTCGTCCATCTCTAGAAATTCTACTTCTCAAGTAACAAAATTCTTCTACCACAGTAATCTTTCTCTTACTATTTTTATTTTAAATTTTTTTTTTTTTTTTTTTTTTTGTTTTACCTCCGGAACCACCGTTAGGTTATATCTTCAGAGGATGAGATGAACGA
>JAAAKQ030162302.1:0-12690 GCA_010016005.3 Zanna intricata | reverse complement strand
TCATCCTCTGAAGTAATACCTTACGGTAGTTCCGGAGGCTAAACAGATAAAGAAAGAAGACTAAAAATATTAATACCTAATATAAATCAGCTGTTCATATGTTTACTAGTAACTTTATAGTGCTGCCACTTTGGCTTAAAAAAAAAACTAGTCTCATTACTTTAGTGACAAACCTCGTATATATTAGTATGTATAATGTACATAAAAAAGACGGGGTTATTTTTTATGTACATTGAGAATTAAATAAGAAATCGGCTTTTGCCGAATGGTGATTGCGATCTCATCTAATTTAATTATTTTATTAAAGTAGACTGTATTTTGTAATACGTTGGTGGTGGTGATAAAATTATTATTTTTAAGGAATCTTTTTCGGTATTGTTTTCCTTTTGTGAGAAAGGTATTTGTAAATAATAGCGGTGAAAGGGTGATACAATCAACAGGTAGTACTACGGTCGTCGTGGAAGGGGTTCGGTCGGAGGATTGGGGTTTTAATGGGGGATAGAAGAGGGCGATTCAACCTTACAATTTCTTTGACTTTAAACGAATTTTTTTTATTCTGCGTATGATAAAAATCGCATATGATTGAAAAAACGAATTTGTATATTTCTTTTCTTTTTTTATCACTCTTTCCGATTCATTTCCTTAAAAAAACACAGAAATGCACAGGTATAATTTAGACTTTTTCTATAGTTAAGAGTTAAGTTAGTACTTTAGAGATCATTTTAAATTAATCTCATGTAATTAATTCATGTGTAATTAATCATATTCTTGTTGATCGCGTTAAATTTTGTTCTATATTTGTAAGTCATTAAAAAATTTCCCCGGTTACGACATATTGCGCAATAATTTTCATTTCTTTTTTTTTCTTCTTTAGTTAAATTAATTATTTTTTATGGACTCGTAGTCTTTTAATTTTAAATATATCAGGTTCCCGTTTATTTTATTCACCTCGATTTCCAGAATCGGTGGAAGTCCATTTCCGAAAAAATTGAATTTTTTCATCGTTTAATCCTGTACTTAAAAACCCGTTCATCATGCTGGTCGTCACCGTCTCTTGTTTTATATCATGTCGCGCAATAATTTTTTCAATAATGTATTTGTAATTCTAAAACTATACATCTACGTCGGACATTTATTCGTTTATTTTCTAAGAAGTTACACGCCTTAATGTGAGCTTCAGAATGAGACTACAGAGGTATAAATCGGTTGTATCTCCCTAAAAATGGAGAATTGCTTTGTATTTTCATAATATCGATCGACAATTAAATCGTGTTAATCTCAGAAAAAAAAACAATTTATATAAATGTTTTATTTAATAAAAATTAAACGAAAATAAGATTGTGCACTTTTATGGTATTTTTTGTAGGAATATAATTTTTTTCTATTATTTAATTTGTATTTATTGAGTCTAAATCTACTGTAATTGTGATATTTTATACTTTATATTTACCTTTCGTATTACGTCCGTAACTATTTTACAACATGTTGGAGAATTTAACCATAAACTGTACTTATCTATCGTTCTTTTACTGTTAACAATATTCAATATTCAGTATTCTGTTTATTGTTTTATATATATAACATTTTAAAACTCATATAACTTTAGTTTCCGAGTTGAAAAGCCGATAAAAATTTTTCCAGCATCATGGTGTTAAGTGTCTTAGTTTAAATTCTGTGAAACAGTGCATGATAGTTTTGTGCTGTGCTGTTTCGGAGGAGTTTTTTTTTAATGTAAATGTGTTAATGAATTATAATTATTGTATTGATAATATTATTCCGTTTTTGTGTTTAAATTAATCGAATTCGATGTAAAAAACATTTTTATGGTTACCTATAAAGTTCATTCGTTAGCCTTCACTAGTTTGTTTAAACGTGAAGAAAAATATAACAATTTATTTAAAAAAGAAAACTGATAAAATTCTATTGATGGAATACAGCTTTTTTGTTTATTTTTTTTATTGGGAAGTTACATGTTATTGGCAGAGTTGGAGTCCGAAGATTTGTTTAGCGATTTCAGTCGTATAACTAGCGATGCAGCACGCACTGAAACCGTCTCTGCGGAGTCGGAAATGTTTATGTGGTATAGCTAGGGTAAATGTCTGCAACACTGTAGATAGATATTAAGTGTGCAGTAAACCGACGACGCGGAGCCGGACCGAATACAGTCGGTCCTCCGACCCTCATATCAACCCTCTTTTAGGGGCGTAGTTTTTATATTATTCCCGTACTTTACTGTTCTCTTTCGACTCCTAATTCTGTTTCTACACTCCTTCCTGAATATATTTTTCAGCACATTCCTTATTCACATCGCGCGACGTAGATTATTTGAATTCATTTTAATTATTCCTCATCGGAGTTTTCTATTTTATAAGATCTCTTTTACCAAAACCTAATTTTTTTTTCAATTTTTAATTGAAAAAAATTAAATTTAAATTTCTTTTCGGTCGATAAAATATATTTTTTCCGTACGTAATAAACCGCTGATACCCAACGAGCGGTATTTTTGTTTCGTACCTTAATTCGTATACTTACTCGTGTTTCGTAGGCAAAAATAGTGGATTTTTGCTATTTTGAACTTGTCCTTTGAAGTTGTTAATATAACTTAAACAAAATATTTTATGCTGTTATTAAAAACTGGTCCTGAGTAATGTAATACCGGACTATCAAATTTTTCATCTAAATTTGTTAGAAATATATATTTATATCGGATTTTTTAAGATTATTTTTTTCAATTGCTAACAAGTAGGTGGGATAAAAAGCAATTGGAATTTAACCTAAGAGCAAGAATTGCGTAGTTATTTCTTATCTTGATGATGATCTGAACACTTGGTGGCTAGTTGTACTTTTGAAATATGGCTTCGAAACCGATTTTTGTAACAAAATAATTTGTTAAATGAGAAATTTTCACTTTACCGGATAAATTTCTGAACGGTTTCATGATTATCTTGTAAGTTCTGTTTCATTTATTATTGTTGTAAAGATAATACGATAAATTGAAATAACAATTAATAGGATTGTCTGCATTAAACAAAAGATTTTGGGGTTATATCCGTCTACAAATTAAAAAGTATAAAAACCTTTTCATACAAGAATGTCTTATGTTGAAAATATTTTGCGCTAAATGCAAACAAAAACTTTTGCCATCGATGATTTAAGGTCGAGTTTAGAATTTTTTTACTTTCCTGGAGTTTCTATGAGCAAATTTATTTCGATCGTCAAATTTTCACAACGTTAGTGCCTACTTCAGAACATTGAAGTGAATGTTGAAATTAATTGCTATTTTTGTTTAATTATTTTTGTATTTTGCGCAGTAAAAATATAAAAACGAAAAGGATGATCAATGTTTAGGATGAAAATTGATCTTGGCAACGTTTATTCCGAAATAAATCATCTTGAATTGAGTAATTCTGTTTTATGACAACCATTGAAATAACGTAGCGGGCGGGATCAATAATCATCCGGAATAACTGTTCACTGTATATATATATATATATAGAGAGAGAGAGAGCGAGCGAATAAGTGAGTTACTGACTGTAAGAAAGAATGAGTAGGCTTCCTGTAGTGTCCCTCATCACATTTGTGTGAATCTAGATTATTTTGCTGTGCCGGCCTCTGTGGTACGAGTGGTTGAGTCTCGGGTTCGAATCCCGGCGGTCAGGTATGATATTTTCACACGCTACAAAAATTGCCATTTTATCTCATCCACTTAAGCAATATTTCACAATGGTCCTAAAGCTAAAAAAAAAATACCTTATTTTGTTATTAGCATAGGTTATCCAAGATCCTAATAGAGTTTACTTTTGTTCTTTTTGGGCCGTCGATTATCGGTTATTGAAATTCAGCTTTAGTATCTTAGGTTCATTACATTAATAACAGCTTTTTTAAGTATTGCAGTTCTCTGATGTAATCCGAAAATAGTTCTTAGATTTTCGAACCAAGAAATTCTACATCTCTGACGATTTTATTTCTTTCCTGTCGATTTGACTTATTGCTTACTATAAGAATGCATATTTATCTGAATTTCTTACTATTCCTACTGAATATTTTAAGGGTTTCTTTTAAAACTATTATGATTTCACTAACCGCTCCTTGTAATAGAAATGTCGCTGATTATAATCATATTTTTACTTTTCAGTGGTTCGGAAAAAAGGTATTTTATTTTTAAACTGTTATAAACAAACAACACAGTTTCTCTTCTGTATTATAAAAAAATAATCTGTTTATAAAACTTTGTTTCAATAAAATCTAAGATTTGTACTAGTGGAAGGTACTCGTTGTAATCACAAGATATCAGTCTCTTTTTAAGAACGATGGTTTGTGGAATTTTCTGTAAAATAGGATGTAGTACCCCACTTGCATTTATTGCAATTGTATTAAATCACTTTCCTTATACAAAAACGGGCTAAAAGTCAGTTACATCTGTATAAATGTTGTGACCGATGGGAAATGTTGGTTTTACATTTGGTAGTAATCAGCAGATATAATTATTTTTCAATTGTTGTTCGGTTCAGTTTTGTATCTGAATTGAGTATAATGGCGTTTAAGTACACAAAACAAGAGCAACTTTTATGGTATAGTATCGATGTAAAATAATAAGAATACTGCAGCCGTCTTTATTCGCGTATACCAAACATAAGATTTTAAAATACTGTATTCGGAACGCTTCACGATCGGGTAACCGTAGAGGTAATCGAGCATTTGTTTTAAGAAAACAAATGTCTTATTGCGGAGATGTTAATAGGTATCCTTTTAGACGTCAATCAAATGATGTCCCTGTAATCTGAAATTACGAAGAACAAGTTTACGAAAGACTTTAAACGGATTCATTGTACGTTCAAGTGTTATCGGCCAAGATTACTTTATACGATTCGTGAAGATAATTTTGAAGAAAACTTCAAATCGAACCTCTCGGTAAACCGTTATGTTATAATTATATTTATTAGTGTGATGAAAGTCGTCGCTAATTACGGTTAACTTAACGTAATTTATTCGAAGCTCACTTTATGTTTGGTGTGGGATCACAAAAAAGGAGGATTGGGTCTTATTTCTTCACCGTAACTGCAAAAGTTGATTCGTATCTTGCGATGTTACTGTTTCGGATAGGACGCCGAGGAACAATCGAATAAGCATCCTGTTCCTGTAATTTGACACAGAAAATTTTCTCGTTCCGGGATTTCGTCAAAGACCTGTTATTTTCTTCAAATCTAAATGGTCTAAATAGTTTTAAGAATTCGATCGAAAATTGGATTTAATTTATAAATTAGGAAAATATTTTTATGGAAAAATGTACAAATCGCCAGATAAACGCTGTCACAAATGCATTAGGCCAGAAGGAAAACACTTTTTTTCTCTGATACATATTAAACATTTAACGCAGAAATGTTTTACGTTTAACCTCTTTGATTCACTACTCTTTTTTTCGTCGGGGAAATTTACTTTTGGTTCACCCGGTTTATATTTACTGAGAACTAAGAAAACTTTAGTTCTATACGCAGTCTTTCAAAAAAAACGTATTACTTATTTTTACGCTAATTTTATCAGTTAAATTTTACATAACGTTACTAGTCGATGTTAAAACGTATTTTATATAAAGATCCTATAATGTAGTTAAAAAAATGGACGTAGTGAGCTTTGTTGTTAAAAGAGTTGAAAATATTCTTGCAGTGGGAAACATAAATAAGATTTTTTTAACTCATAATCCGTCTAGAAAAGTTGATAGTAGCACATAGTAAATTCATATTCTCGTTTTGAATCGTTTAATACAAAATTAAATTGTCTTAGAACGAAATATTTACCATTAGTGTATAATTAGGCTGTTATCGACCTAATTATTTCTGTTAATGGGTTAAATTTCTGGTATTAAGTATATTGACAATAGAAATCTCATTTACATTCACTTCGATAAATTATTCGTCTTCCCTTTTTTCCGTTAAAATAAAATCTAATTTAATGATTTATTTATGTATATGCTTCAATTTGATGGATATAAAGAGAGACGTTTTTGTTGTACTGATCCACCACTAATTATACAGTCGATTGAATTACGCACTGCATCTATTTATATTTACGGCGATATATAAATATAATTTCTTACATCGCACTGTTCCGGTCATCTTATGCCGCTACCAGAAATCAATCCTGAATTTTATTTTCACTTCTTATTATTAAATAATAATAATAATAAATTTCTCCTCCCTCATCACCCTCTCACATTTCTCCAAGGGCCGATTTGTTATTTAAACTTTTGCGTTAAAAACTAAAACTCTGATTAGGAATTGTAACTATTCCCAGCTCTACCAATTTTTATTTTTCTGTATCCCGACTCAAAATTATTCTAAAATTATTATTATTATTATTATTCGAATAAAATAACTCCATTTTTTTCACGATGCTGTTAAATGTATATATATGTATAGTTCAATTTTAAAATTTTTTAATAACATTCTTAATATGATGTGTACAAATTTATTTAAATTAACGAAAATGTTAAATAAAATCTGTTGAAATCAGTTTTCATTTGTTCTGTTGCACCTGTAATTTCATCTGTTGTCGAATTTGTAAAAAAGAACGGTTAAACATTGTTCACTGTCTACCAGATCATTTTTACGTCGTAGTTTTGTCATTTTACGTCGTAGTGTTCGCTATATGTACCGTGTATATATATAAAAACAAAGACGTAATACGATAAACTAATACTTCCAAACTCTATCTTTATCTGTTTAGCCTCCGGAACTACAGTAAGGTAATAATTCAAAGGATGAATGAGGATGATGTGTATGAATGTGAATGGAGGTGTAGTCTTGTACAATCTCGGTCGACCACTCCGGAGAAGTGTGGTTAAATACTTCCAAACTAATTTTTATGAAAAATACTTCGTTAACGGTTTGGGGATCAGTTTTTTGGCATAATTTTTTTTTTTTAATAATAAAAAAAGATCGGATATTCGATCAAATTGCCTTATTGTTTTTAAGGTGTAAAATTCAGTATTAATTTATTTCTTTCGCATTTATTGTATAATGAAAATCTAATCTTTCTATGCATCGTATAAAAATATATTAGATTATTTCCAGAAAATTTTGTTAATTTTTGAAACCGGGTGTGTACTGTCCTTCATTGTCGTCTTGTTTTATTTAGTCATCGAAATGACTTTTTATTATTAAGTCGACGGTTGCGCGTGTTATGAGTCCCGAACATAATACAATATATTCAAATATAAATTACGTGTGTCTGGAATCGTTTTATTTATACTTGTGTTATCGAATTCGATTCGGTGACTATTATTACAGTGCTCGTGTCGAGGGTGAGTATACCCCCCGGATCCGTAGGAAGACGGGGAAAGGGTTTGTTGTCTATGTAGTGGATGGACGAAGCGATGTTTGAATGTAATTATGAGTGTCCCCGAGTGACGTCATTCTGAACGCAGGGGCGGCGCCAGACGGTCGGCATCACATCCATACAACCCCTTCTGTTTGCCTCATACGGAGAGAATATTGCCTTTCGAGACCGTCTTTCCGTCTCTCTGTCTTTTCAGCCTCCTAACACCAGTATAATATATTTTATATATTTATTTTGATTGTTTCTGTTGAAATCAAGCCGTACAAAACAGCCTGTAGCCTATTCTAAAACTTTTCCAGCCGCAATGATATTTTAATTTTAAACCGAATTATATTTTTGAATATTTTTTCTATAACACTTTTCGTGTTTTACAATATAACGTAAAAAATGCACGATTAATCTGTTCGATAGATTACACTTGTGATAAATAGAAAACATAAAGATCTGATTACTTTTTTTGCTATTGCAACATTAATTACATGTCCGTTAATAATAATAATAAGCGAGATGAAATTTTAATCTTCTGTTGTTTTACCTTGATTAACCGAATAATAGAATGTAAATCAAGGAAGTTTTCATAAATGAAGTAATATTACTTCAACGTTAGGAGTGATAAACAGAATACTCCTTAGTTTTATTTTGTAATCGTAAAATTAAGAAAAACAAGATTGAAATTCTATTTTTTTCTGTTAGGAACTCGAAATGTACAGAGTAGAGTGAAGTGTTCCTTCCTCATTGTTCAAGGAGAGTACAAGAAAGTGATAGAAGGAACTTTTCAGAGTTTTAATTAGTATTTAACGTTTAGTAATGATAATTATATTTGTGTATAAAAACTAACAACAATTTTTTGTCGATCGTGAACATTCAATCGATCTGTTTTTTTAAATAAGGATTTACTTTGTTCACTTACGGATGTAACCCCAATTTAAAGAAGGTCTAGATTTACGCCAATATTTTCTTAGTATTATTATTTTTTTTTATTAGAGCCCGTATAATAAGTAAAACCTTATTAACCGTGCTGTAGAGAACCATATGGTAATCTAAAATCATTCCTTGTTATTTAAATTTACACTAAATATTAAACGGTTAAATACACGTATTTTCACAAATAAAACCACTTCGACAAAATAAAATTGCGTCTAATGTCGTGGAACATCCGCATCAACATTCAGCTACGCTTTATTTGCTTTTTTTATATAAACAGTAAAAAAGTTTTATGTCTTAATAAAAAAAAAAAATTTGATTCCTAGGTGGATAGGTGCAAAAACCATACCATAATTGTAAGAAAGATATTAGAACATTCATGTCATCCTGGAACTAATCCATCGTACGCGTTTGCTTTTACGTATTTCCAGGACTATATCCTGTTTATTATCTTTTCGTTTACCGTAATAAACCTGGGACGGAATGCTAGTTATTCTTTTACGAACGGCAACGTCATTCGGTCGCGTGATCCGTGTCTTTCGTCAGGTCGTTACGGCCGGAAGGTTATGGTACCTTACATTACAGATTAAAGAATACACAATTTAATTTATAAAGAAATAATTGAGGTCGTATGATTATACGATTGATATTTTGAGATTACAGAATGTCAAACAATAGAAACCTATAGAGAAGTAACACTCATCAAACCGAAACACAGGTGATTAAGTATTAAAATAAAAACGTAAATTAAAGATAGGTAGAGTTCAGTTTTTTTTTAAAGAGCCTGTTTATTCTTTGGGTATTCAGTTTTAAAAATTACAAGTGTACAAGAGAATTCTTTTGTTAGAAAAAAAAGTCTTATGTTTTAGGAGTTGCGAACCACTTATTTGGAAAAATTGATTGTTATACAAAATTAGAATTTATTATTTTTACATTACTCAGATGTATCAACTTCTTTGAAAAAAAAAAACCCGGTAGGAATTAAGTAAATTATGCATAAAAGATACTTTGTTTTCTTGATAGTGCTATTTCAATTATTTATAAATAACTATAACTTCTTTAAAATTACATATAAAAATTATCGTGCAAGGGTATACTTAAGAATACAAGTTTTAAGCAGTATTTTAAAAAAATTTTTAAGAGAGAAATTTTTTACACCGAACTGTGTTTTAACAACATTATTACGGTAAGTACACAATTTAATAATTTTAACTAAAAGTGGAATGGAAAACAGGTCGTGAAGCAAAGAAGAATTTTCATTAAAACTTCTACAATAACACTATGGCAAAATACATCTTTTTAAATTGTAATGATTTTATCGATTTAAGATTTAAAATCGATTTTTAATTTTATTAAGAGGATAAATTAATAAATATTTCAACTGAAGATCTACTGAAATGAGTTAAATTACAGCACAGGATCGCATTATAAATGGATCTAATTTATGAAAGTTTTATAATTTTTTTAATGTTTCTACGTACGGTTAGCTTTTCCATTCGTATTTACTGCATATTGAGCTAAAATAGACTTATAATGAAACAGCTTCTTTTTTTTTTTATAAATTATTAAAATATCACGTTCGGCCTTTTAGCGGATGTTTGTGATACTCCTTAAATTATATTGTGATATCGGAACCGGAATTTTCTTCTGTGGCCTCTTTTTAATAACAGGAAATTAGAGGACGTGTAGCGAACGGCTTTATTCTATGGGGAGCATCTGCATGGGTTCTGTTAATCCTATAAAAACCAATTTCTTCAATTTACTCTTGCACTCGGCTTAGTACGGCCTCTCTTCCCTTTTTTTAACACTTGTATGCGCGGGTATCACACTCTTATACTCGTATATGCTCATGTTTTTTCTCCATTTGTACATAAAAATAGAGTAGGATATCTTTATTCAAAAGAAGTGTGCTTAAAAAAAAATTGTTCTTCAATATAATTCATGGTACAGAATTCGTATTTTGGCTATTGTATCGTATAATATTATTTATATTAATTCGTTTTCAATTATTTACGAGATATGAATCGTGTTCCTTTTAAAAATTAAAGTTTGTATTTTTATTTTTTGTCTTCAGCCGTATTTCTCGATTTCTTTCGGTAGAAAGCTTTCCTTTGATTTTCTTTTCTGAACTAGATCTGAAAAACTGTCTTTTCTGAAATAGATCTGAGGACTAAAACTGCGTCTCTATAGTTTTTATGAAACCCAATTGGACAAGCTAGATCCCTATTTTTCCGTTTATCTCCTCAATGGCCGCACCTCAACGTCTACGGCACCTTTTTTCCTTTGCCTTAAGCGTCTATGTTTTACATCCATTCAGAAATATAACATCTCACAAGACTTTTGTTCAAATTCAACTCCATCTTACCACATAATAATGGTTTCTTTCAGTTTCATTACAAGTATTGCTGGATTCGATAGTTTCGTTACAGCAAGGGATGACCAAAATATTGCTGGAATTGTAAGAAGAATGGATTTGTTGTATGCTAAACATGTGAAAAGTTTTTTCACGTGCAACCATTGTCGTATTGAGAAAATTTGATTTTTTTTTAACTTAAAGATAGAAATCTTTTTCATCCCCTAACTGGCATTAATGAAATCGACCTCCGCCTTCCGGCGTGTTGAAAGATATATGTATATACATACACATATATATACTCGTGTACATATTTTTTTTTTTTTTGCTGTGTTTTGAGTTACATAGGTACTGACCTGCAATCCTATTATTTTCTATTTCTGTACCTTTCTAATTTGTACATCCTTAACCTTTACCCGTTTACCGACCGGTTAATCCAAAATATATTATTTTTAAAACAGTCATAGTGTAAATATAATCACTGAAACGACCTGACATTTTATTAAGGTAAAGAGTTCACGTATTTCACAGAATTGTTTCGTGGACGTTGTTGAGATCAAGAATTAAATATATATATAAAAAATAAAAAAAAAAACTTATTTTACGTATAATGTTTTGTGCAAATATAAATAAATATTGTTCGATATAGGAACAAGTTCTTAACCAAATAAAACATAAAAAGCATATGTTGTAGCATAAACATAAGTTGTAGATGTTTTTTCTTCTGACTTTATTTTTTCTAATGACCTAAACTCAAGTCCCTTCTTTCGTTAGTCAGACTATAGAATATTAAATACAACCTGTCGAAGATTATCGTTTAGAGTTACTTATTTTATAAGTAGATTACAATTAAATCTTTTTATCCTGTAATATAACGTAAGTTGAAGTCGATAACTCCACATGCGTTAATACCGACTTGAATCTCCATGATGTATGATTTTAATTACCGCTAAATATTTATTAAAAATGATAAAATATGTAATCAAATTTTTAAAAATTGATTGATAGGTAATTTATTTTTGTAGCCGACTAGTTACTTTTAAGTTCAACTGTTAACATTTAAACTTTTTAATGTCTAAGAGAGAAACCGTTGTTTGTATTATTATATATTGATGATCTAGAACATTAATATCAAACTGAAACCTTAACTCGCGTATCATATGAAACCATATTAATGTACCATCGGCGTATGTCTAGAGTATTTTTACTTTTTCCCGGTCTCTTGATACATTACAAAGAAAAATAATTGCTGTTGCTCAAATGATAATTCCCCTCCGGATTTTTTTTTAATTTCTCAATTATTTAAGTGTGTGTGGGTGTGTGTGAGTTACTGTTCACAATTACTTAATTCCGCCATGCCAATTATATTTTTAGTTTAATAAAATTCATAATTACCTGAAAAGTAACTAATTCGATCAATTCATTCAGATTAAGTTGATTATTAAAAACAGGCAATTAATTATAAGTATTAATTGTATTATCAGTACCTGAGTTGCATTGTTACGTTTATACTTATGATTGCTTTCATTAACTGCAATTATTTTTATTAAAAAGTAAAGTCGTCAGGTGATTAAAAAATTTTATTTATATTTATATATGTAAAATTAACATAAACAATAATATCATAGTAGCTTAATAGGAGTCATACATGCATGGATACAAACCACACCTAACAACAACGAACGAAACGCTGACGGTATTCTGTACTGAAATTCGCAGGAAATAGTTTTTACTGGCGTACCGGAAGCACGGTGAGTTTGTTACAAGTTGAAGTAGAACGAACTGGAACATAATTTTTGTTTTATTTTGTCGTTATTACTTTTATTAATCGTCTGTGTTTTAATGTATATTGTTTTGTATTAATTACATTTACGTTCGTAGAGTTTTGTTAGTTTTCTTCTTTTTGTTCAATAAATAAATTATTATTATTATTATTTTTGTTACTAATATATGGAAAATGTTACCGGTTTTAAGACAACGTATCGGACAGCGCATCAAGTATTATCCTACCGATTGCACATTTATCGATATAGTGTGTAAATAATTATTAAACAGAAACCAAAAAACAAGGTTTAGAA
>JAAAKQ030162257.1:0-30610 GCA_010016005.3 Zanna intricata | reverse complement strand
GTTACGATTGCGATTCGTAAGGTGTCGCAACATCACCGAGTGTATGTGTAAGAAGAAGTAGTGTAGAGTGTTGTTGTGTAGTTGTGAAGTTGTATATGTTGTAAATTGTGTAGTGTTCTTGGTGTAGAGTATGTGTATAGTGCAAAGTATTCTGCAGCTCAATGTGTAGTGGAAAGAAAAGCTGCAGAGGCTAGGGTCGTGGGGACGCCAACCCCCAAAGTCTTAAGAGAATAAGACTCCCCGTCGGGGTAGACATGCAATTGGAAAAAAATGAAAAGAATCTTAATAATCTTCAAAAATGGATTTGAGAGAAAAACATCTAAAATAAAAAAATAAAAATTTACACTATAATAATATAAAGAGGAAGAGGGTTTTTATTTGTTCGAGATAAACAAATTATTTGATCAATTGCATCCAAATTTTTTCCCGGCTTTCTTGGCGTAACTGAGAAGATTTTAATATATATTTTATCTTGAAAAATCTCCAAAAAAGTATATATATATATATATATATATTGGCGGCCTCCGTGGCGCGAGTAGTAGCATATCGGCCTTTCATCCGGAGGTCCCGGATTCGAATCCTGGTCAGACATGGCATTTTTCACACACGCTACAATTCATTCATCTCATTCTCTGAAGATATTCCTTAACGGTGATTCCGGAGGTTAAACAACATAAAATATATATATATATATATATATATATATAGTACTGGAGATTTACTGGGTGAATCGCAAACTTAAATGAATTATGAACTGTGAGTCTCATAACACTGTGTGAGTTGGATTTAAACTAAATGATTTGAATCCATCGAATGAATAATATTACAAAAATAATACAGAATGAAATTTATTTTTAAAATTATAAATATATTTAAAAAATTTCTGCGTGAACTGCGTGTACGGCTACAGTGGTGAGGTATATTTTGCGAGCACCTCGTGGGAGGCTAGATCGGTCATCACCATCAACTGGTAACAAATAGGGTGCCTCTGAAGCGCTGTTTTGGGAGGTGCAATAAGGTGCTCTTATAATATTTCTGCAAACAGTCGTCCAATTTTCAAAATTAAAACATGGTATTTGTTAATAGATTGTAAAGTTTATTAACTTTTGCACGCATCATGTACAATCTCGAACTAACAGATCACAATTATTTAGAAATATGTTAGCTCAAAATGAAAAATTATTTATTAAAACGCGTAAATAATAAATAATCCATTAGTGAACTTCTTATTCGGGCCGCTAGATGGGTAAGCCACTAAATTCTCATGCTTCTTTATTACAGTGCTCCCAAAATATTTTTCAATAGAGTTCTTATTGAAATTGAAGACAACAAATCGTTTGCGATTCGTAATCAACACCCAACAAAAACTACTAAAGATAAATTTATGAAAATTTGTATACGTATTTTTCTTATGGTGTAACTACACACTAAGAAAGGGATTTTTGGAATCCAAGTTTCAAGGGTTAAAATGGAATTTTGAATATTTTTGAAACCCTGTTTTTTTTTTGTAAAAAATGAAGAAATTGACCTGATTTTTGATGAGTGTGCTATAGGCTTCTGGAACCTGGCCAAAAGACAAGAAGACCAACAAAAACACAATTTTTAACTCCTAAAATGAAGAAAAAACCGTTTAGCACGGCCCCAAAAATATAAATTATGGACTGCTGATGACTAAAAGGTAATTTTTAGTGATGAAACTCATTTATTTGTGCAGTGTTATAAAACAAATATTGTGAGATGAGGTGATAGTGAATCTTTGAATCCTGAGCACATCCAACAAACTGTGAAACACCCTCTGAAACAGATGTTTTGGGGGTTTTTTCACAACAAATGACACTGGAAGCTTTTAGTTCCTGTTGAAAATATGAACTCAACCGAGTATATAGAAATATTATGATATAGTATTGTTCCATTCATACAAAACTTTTAATAGGATATTTCAATATGACTTAGCCCCTTACTGTAAATCAAAATTGATCAAGACTTTCGTACTGGAAAACCAAATTAATGTGATTGATCAGCCTGAAAATTCACCACACTTAAATCCCATTGAGAACTTGTGGAATATTTTGAAGAGGCATTTTAGGTAAGATCAATTGTATTACAGAAGAATGCATGATGCCCACGGTCTTTGCAATTTATGATGTTAATGCAACATCGTAAATCACTGATTTTGAAGTCAAAGTTCAAATCCTAGTAAAGGTAGTTATTTTTATATGGATTTGAATACTAGATCGTGGATAATGGTGTTCTTTGGTGGTTTTATTTTTTTTAACCTCTGGAACCACCATTAAGGTATATATTCAGAGGATGAGAGATTGAGGAGGATACATTCAGTGAATGAATTGTAGCAGAGTGTGTGAAAAATCCCTTGCCTGACCGGGACTCGAAACTGGGACCTCTGGTTCTTTGGTGGTTGGGTTTCAATTAACCACACTTCTCAGGAGTAATCGACCTGAGATTGTACAAGACTACACTTCATTCACATTCATACATATCATCCTCATTCATCCTCTGAAGGAAGGAATTACCTTACAGTAATTCCGGAGGCTAAACAGATAAAGAGAGAAAAGAATGCATGATAACTAATGCTAAAAAAGTATGGTTCCACAAGGCTGAAGTAAAGAATATGTACAGTTGATGCCAAAACGTCTTCAAGAGGTCATTTTTGCTAAAGGAGGGCATATTTTATACTAAAATATATGTATTTATCAGTTTATATAAAGGCAAATAATGAATAAAAGCATAGTTTTTTTTAAAAAATAGTGTTTTTGTTTTTTTTTTATTGATTAATGATGCACTTTGCACAGTATAGTTAGTATTCCAGCAAATGAGTAATGATATTACACTTCTGTAGCCATTTTTAATAAATTACATAATTATCTAAATCCTTTTGAACTAATCTAAGAAAAATTACATTAAACTTTTACTAATATCACTCTTGATAAATTTTTAAACCCTAATAAAATAACCTCAATTTTTTTTTTTTTATATGTATTTAATATGTATTTACACGTTCAAACAGTATATTCAAAATGTTTCTATTACTACAGATTTTATTTACAGTATTCATACAGTTTCATAACTAGTGTACTATAAAAGTATATTAATTTCACGGATTAATATGGAGCTAAAAATCTTCTCATTTTTATTTATAATGTTATAGTATATTGTTCAGTGTTATTCTCCTTAAATCTCACAAGTAAATGTAAAATTTTATTTATTCCTGATACCATTTACTACGCTCATCTTTATCTAAGTAAAATATTATTCAATATAATATTCCGATCTGAATAAAGCATTTTATATATTTGTTTATTAAATATTAACTTAAATAATAAGAAAAATATTCTTTTTTAAACGTCCAAAATTTCAATTTGAAAAGAAATTATATAGTTATTGATTTTAACATCCTAGCTACATCTGATCTTGAAAAGTCGTTCACTCAAAGTTATCGTTGAGTTAAAAATGGTGAATTATTTTATTATCATTTGATCAATGGACTTAAATAAAAACCTGTCAACAATTAATGATGAAATTCATAAGATTTTAATATTAATATCAAAACATTAAAATTTTTTACTAATAAATGAATTCAGTTTATTCTGAATACGTAGATGATATTGTTAGCATAGAATATATAAGTTTTGCTTTTACCTCCACTCTAAATTTGAATTTCCTTAATAAAAGAATTGATTTTAATATTGATTTTGTTCAACAAAATTTAAATATTTTATTCCGGTAAAATTAGTTAAAAAAGATGGAAATGAATTTCCTAATTCAAATATTAAATTAATTGTAACTTTTTACTGTATTTGTTTAACTCTATTGAAGTTAAGAAACATAATAAAATTATTGAAAATACTGATTATTGTGGTATTCTTAGTGTTAAAGGTATCATAACATAATTATAAAATGAAGTTGTTTCTTTATTTAATTCTGGATTTGAATCGACATTTGGATCCATAAAATTTTATTGTTGTGGATCTTTATAACATTTAGGTTTGGATTTTTTTGAATACATTAATATATCTATATATAAAGGGGGATTTATAATATCTTTAATAAGATCAGAATATATCGATGATATAAAGTAAGGTTTAATACTCATTACCTTGATGAGCCAGCGATTGTGGCACGAGTGGTAGTGTCTCAGCCTTCCATCCGGAGGTCCCAGGTTCAAATCCTGGTCAGGCATAGAATTTTCACACACGCCACACATCATTAATCTTCATCCTCTGATGTGATACCTAATGGTGGTTTCCTGAGGTAAAAAAAAATTACCCTTATTAATTGATGAATCAACATTTTTCTGAAGGAAACTTCTCAAGTATGTATGATATTTATTTTGTTTGATATTTTACAGGATTTTAAAAGAGTATTTTATAGTAATAAAGAAGTGTATTTAAAACCTTATGATTTTAAATTTAAGAGATATTTGTTTGTTATTGATTTATTCCATCATCCAGAAAATATTAGTGGTTCAAAAACAAAATATAACTGTGGATAATAATTTGGAACCGAATTATTTTTTCCTCTTTTTAAAAAGTATATATATTTATTTACTTAATGCCTTGTCATGCTCTCTGGTTACGAAGTTTATGTTTGGGCAAAATACCAGATTGTTAAAACAAACAACCACAATTAACTTTGATAAAACAGACGATTCAAACATGTTCACAGAAAGTCCAAAACGATACCGAATTGTAATAACTATAACGGTCACAATAACATTAAACATTACTACAATGTACTGATGTAATTTTAACGATAAATAATAAACAATCTAAATACCAGTATTTACAGTACTAAGATGTAATCAGATTAGTATGAGCATGCTTCTTGCTAAAATATATTGAAATAATTATAATTGCACCTTCCTCTGTTCTTAATATCATTTTAAACTTAGACAAGAATGAACATGAACTGGTGTTTAAATTTCTTTAATACTATCTTCTACATGTGCAGCAATAAATGTAATACAAATCGTGCGGTATGACGTTTAGCAGGTGGGAGGAGGGGATGGAATAACGGAGGACGATCGTTGTTTGAGCTGAGCTGTTTTTTCTGTTTAGCCTCCGGAACTACCGTAAGGTATTACTTCAGAGGATGAATAAGGATGATATGTACGAATGTGAATGAAGTGTACTCTTGTACAGTCTCAGATCGACCATTCCTTAGAAAGTGTGGTTAATTGAAACCCAACCACCAAAGAACACCGGTATCCACGATCTAGTATTCAAATCCGTATAAAAGTAACTACCTTTACTAGGATTTGAACCTAAGAACTCTCGACTACGAAATCAGGTGATTTGCGATGTTGCGTTAACCACTAGACCAGCCCGGTGGGCAAGTTTGATCTGAGCTAAATTTTTAATTTGTCACTCGAAAATAATTAACAGTCGTAAATCTTTTCTTCTTTCGAATTCGATAACTTCAAGTATCGATTTGTTGATTCCGTAATAGGAACACTACACATGAAACCGAAAGTCGCGTTTCTGCTTGTTATTGATAAAGATAGCGTAATTTGATATATTCTTTTTATTAATATAATAATAAGAAAATGTAAGTTATCTTTACTGTAAAAAGATTATATATGTGTATAGAGCTATATAGCTAGCGTTAACGTAATTGCAGATAATGGTGTTTCAATTTTCTTTTAAAGTTATGAACTTATTTTCTTGTGAGTTTTACGATATATTTATTGTTTTTAATACATTTTATTATTAATTTTCATTAGTGTAAATTTTAAGGCTATTAGTCGTTGTTAATATAGGTTCGCTACTGTACATTTCGTGTAATAACCTCAAAATTCATGTTGAAGTTTACCTAAGTAATATATAAATTAATTGACTACACTCTATGGTAGTTTTATCGGATCAACAATTCAACTTACAATTTATGATTGTATTAAGCATTACAATTAAATACAACAGATATCTTCTCTACAACTGACAAAATTTTTATTCTTTACTGCAGGTTATATAAATACAAGGATTTAATTACATTTAAATTTTATATAGTTAGTTATGATAAAAAGTTGGAAACAGTTGAACATTTTGTAGATAACACCATGCCTACCTCTTATAAATTTGATACTGATATGATCTTCATGTACATTTCTTGATGTGCGTTTAGAAAATCTGCCTAGAAATACTGTAATTTGCACAAGTTTTTCTTTTTTTAGGATAACATTTTTTAATTTCCATTGTGGTTGAAATCCAACTAATTTTGTCCAAATTTAAGATTTAACCCATTTATTCCATATCAGAGTTAGTTAATCAAATAATTTAATCAGTAATTTATTTTGATATTTAAATCTAAACAATTTAACATTATATTATTATCTAGCTTACATTAATTAAAGTTTGGCTTAGTTCAGTATTTCTATATTACTTTGTCCACCTTATCTAGTTGTAATTCATCCAAAAATTACTTTAAAAAATGATGTCTTTACTATTTTTTTTTTTAATAAAATTGGCAGCCCAATTTTAAAACTATACTTTAATTTTTATATGAGATGTTGATCTTACAAGTATTCTTATCTTCCTAAAATATAAGATTTATTGCTTATTTTCAGTCATTTATTAACTAAAAAACATTTAGAAATTATATTTACTTGATATTCTAACAAATATTTAAATTCTTTACATAATAATGTTTATTTTGATATTTCTTTTCAGTAGAATTAAAAAAATTAAGACTTATATTTTAGTTGTCTTTCTTTTTTATACTTTTGAGGCCACATTGTACCACTTTAGTCATCCATATTTCAATTTCTCTTGAATTTCTGTATTAGTTTGGGCGTTCAATTCTCCCAGAATTAATTCATTTTATTGGATCCTTGTTTCCTGATCTCGTCTGTGACTTCTCAACTTTGTTGTTATTCTTTACTATTTTTTAACGCTGAATCTATTTGTTTTAAAGGGCATAGTTAATTTTCATTTTATTCCAGGAGTCCTCAACCTTCAAGCCAATTTCTTGAAGATCTCTTTGGATTTCTACAACATATTTTTGACAGATATTTTGTTAATATTCCTTATGACCAGTAATTTTAGAATTCAGTTCTTAGGTGTTCTTAATACATTGAAAAAATTGGAAATGCTTTGTTTTTTCATCATTCTGAGAATCAGATCGACTTGTTTGTAGATGTTTCAGTTGTGGCAATTCGTCAGATTCCATCATTTTGATAACTTTTATTTAAACAAGTTCTGATAATTCACCTGTCTGTTTTGAGTAATCGGTCCGTTTTATTTGCATTCTTAATCTGAAAGATAGTCTTACAAGTGTAAAGCGCCCCTGGAAGAACTACTTTGTTATAATGGTGAATTTTGGATTTTATTCAGAGATGTTTTTTATTGTATGTTTGCCAAATTAGACTTTGTGCTCTTTTAATTTTAGTTATTCTGTTTTACCATATTTGTTTTTCCTTCAATCTACAGTGAATGGTCTCACCTAAGTATGTAAATTCAATTATTTTTATTACTTAACGTTAACTTTGATTTGGCTTATACAGAAGGAATCCCTGGCCATTATCTGTCTTTTCATAAGAAATTTTCATGCCAATCCTTTGGGAAGATTTGTTTTTTAATCTCTTCCATATATAGCGCTAGCAAGGCCAAATCATCAGAAAATCCTAATATATTAATTTTTATTGATTTTTTACCAGTTCCTATTTTTTTTAACGGGATTTTCCTTTTGTCGAATTTTAATTATGTAGCTGTCATTTATCATAAAAAAAATTAAATAAAATGTAAAATTAAACAAAATTTAATTAATAGAATATAAATGACTCCATGTTTGTACCAGTATTTTAATATTATAGGTAAATTTGCACAGACTATAGATGAAAATTGTTGAATTTATTCAATTAAACAAAGTAAATTACAATTAGAAATGATCATTCCATACTATTTAAACTGCGTTGTTTGTTTCATACCTTTGAAGAATTAATCCAGCTTTTTTACAATGTTTACAGGTGCAAATTTAATTTCAAAAACTATTTTCAGTTCAATTCAAAACCAATTTTGTATCTTTTTATGTGCAGGATCTGTGATTTTTGGACATGAAGTTATTGTGATTTTAATTTTTCAAAAAATTTGAGCCGATTAAATCTTCTCTTTTCAGTGTCAGATTTTGTGTATCGGATAACTTATGTTTTTCTTTGCATTGACTTTTCTCAAAGTCCAAAATTATTTTTGAAGAAGATTCATTGATCACTTTAGTTATACTTTTCAAAAGACTATGGAAATAGGTGATTTGATCTCTTAATTTGTAGTATGGTTTCAAAAATAAGAAAATTAAAAATTTGCCAATTTTGTTTTCATATCTTGTGGGGACAGAAGAAAAATCCCAGGAAAAATCTGGGTAAAGCACAGGGTTTGTACAAGTACACTCGCATTTTAATTTATAATTTTTGTTAAAATAAACTAAGTTTTTTTTTTAAATCTGTTTCAGGATTTGTGTATTTCATTTTTAATAAAAAGGATTATCGATTGAAATGCGATATGAATATTTGCAGTTAGTAAAATTATATTTTTGAATAATGGATATAACTCAGTTACCAGAAGAAATTTTTATAGATATCGCTAAATATCTCTCAGCAGATGATCTATTCTCATGTTCATTGGTAAACTTTTCATGGAGAAACTGTATAAATAGTAATGAAATTTGGCATCATGTATGTAAAACTTTTATAGTTTGTAAGAGTGGTGAAGAATTAAATTATTTACAAAGTTTCGCCTTTAACAATTCAGAACCTGGATCAACATATGAACCATATTCTGCAGTCGACTTTGAACCTTTATGTAAATGGCGTAAAACATTTATGAGATGGGCCAAATTGAAACGTAATTGGAGTAAAGGTAATTTTAAATGTTTTAAAATAGATGAATTGTTAAGCGATTTTCACACTACAGAATGCGACGATAATTTTTTTTTATTTGTTTATGATAATTTGAGAAAAATATCTGTTTGGGATATTAAAAATATACCTTGCCATGTAGAAAATATTGAATTTTCATTACATCATGTTTGTTCAAATTTTATTAAATTACGTAATAACTATCTTGTAATCGTCCAGTGCAATCTTTTACAAGTATTTCATTATACTGGTAATGGGTTTCAGTTATCTTATAGATGTCTCTTTGATAAAGATGTATCGCACCTTTCATCGTTACCTGATGATTACCATATATCGCAATGGTACAATTCAAATATTAATTTGTTTCCTTGTGATTTAACATTACGATGCGATCAAAATGGACACCAATTTATCGGCGCTATTCTTGATGGTGATTATAAAAAAACTATAATAAATATTTGGAGTTTAAAAGAAAAATCAGAAAAAATGGAGGTACTCATTCCTAATTCGAGTGATTTATTTATAAATGATATTAATTTCTCCGCTACAGAACATCAGTTATACTTAATGGTTAGAAATTCTTGTCGTACAAATTCTTATGATACAGTTTTTATTTATGATTTAAAAAGATATAGATTTCTTGATTTTAAATTATCTTTTACGTATGTTATACCGGCATTTATATTTCGTGATAACCTAATTTTAGCTATTGATGAATTCGGGAAACGTTTAAATATTTGGAAAGTAAATAAAAAAATAAATACAAAGATCGATTGTAATTTTTTGATCGATCTGAAGTGTTTCAATATTGCCGGATCGCATTTATTAATCGGTGGTAAAAATTTATCGTATACTTCACAAAGGACAGTCAGTGTATTTAAACTGTTTAATCTTGAATGTATTTTTACTACTAATGTTTCGTATGAAGTAGAATTTATTTCATTGATTCAAAATACGTTTCTTGTTCTTAGCGGTTTTTGTTCTCGTTATTTTATTTCCATCACAGATATATTTAAAAAATGTTGCCTTTTTACTATAGAACATCATGACTGTATATCTGTTAACTCTATACATTCAAAACTTGTTACAAGAGCGGATAGCGAAGTAGATTTAATTACTTTCTGGTAATTTTGTATTATTTCGTATTATTACGTACGTATCGTTTTATATTGAATTAAAAATCTTTCAAAATAAATAGTTAATCTGTTTTCAAGTTGAAAAATAAATATCTCAAAATGGACAGTCAGATCGTAATGAAAAACAATAAAACTTATAAGTTTTGTGTTTGTTTAACATTGAAAAATTTGTCAGACGATTGATTTTAAAAGATTTTGGTACTTCAGGAGGATACTCTTCATCAACTGTCAAATGCCCCTTGATAAATTCATCTAATCCGTGGATTTTTAACTCTGAAAAACACCATGCAGAGTCACACAAATAAGTGTCAAGCATTTCCCAGTGAGCAAAATACATTTCTTTTTTTCATCTTTGTTAAACACCGCATTCATTCCCAATCCAAGTATGGATCTATACAGTTTAGGTTGTCTGGTCATATTGTAGATTTTCCATGAATCTGAGATAGTAATGAAACAGTCCTCACCTAACATTCTAACAATGCCGATCAAATTTCGGACAAACAATCAACAAAGAGATTAGGAAAACATAACTTTGTCTCTACAAATACTGTTGAATAATTGTGCAGTAATACACTACCTTAATTGTTTTTTTCCCTGTTTTTATCGTTCATTTGACATAATTTTATCATTTTCACTGACATCTCTGGATTGGGTTTTCTAACAAAAGCTTGCTTAAACTTCCTACAGTTTACGATTTTTTTGACAGTCATATTAGCATCTAATTCTAACTTGGTTTTTACAAAATGATACAAGTGTATGTTCATGATTCTACTAATAAATTAATTTGACAATCTTCAAAAAATATAATTCAACTGTCAATAAAAAAAAAAAAAAACCACATCCCGATCAAACTCTGAGTTTAATCGGACATGTTGGTTTTTATTATATTTTTTTAGTATTCCTTGGTAAAGGACTGCTAGATCTCTTGGAGCTTCAATTGAAGTTCTGCTTGTTGTGTGGCTTGCAAATGGAAAGTTTTGCTTCCATCTGTTCCCAGACATTCTTGATTGGGTTGGCCATGGAAGATTGTCCATGATACAGTTAATTGTTTCATTGTCAATCTCACTTTGTGGCACAGTTAACTGTTAACTGTTAAGCAGGTAAACATAAACCTTAAGATCTGCTAAACGGTCACAAATTCAAATAGGAGTACAATAAGTACCTAGAAGTACCAAGATTTTTTGATGAGGTTGAAATAAATGCCTGTTGTTTTTTTTTTTTAAATGCTATATTTTCAAAGCTGTTACTTTATCTCTGTAACTACAACTTGTTAAGCGTATGGGACACATTGTGTCTTTTTCATTACAAATTCAATATTATAAATTACTATGATAGCAAGTGTTTTATTGTAGTTTTTGTAATTCATTATATTATTATTGTTATTATGTTTTTGGTAATCATAACAAAATTTAGTGTTAATCATAAATTTACTATAAAGTAATTATATTTTCATAATAATTTTAATTGATTCTAAAATGTAAATGGCCAATGAAGGAAAGAAAAATTGACATGAAAATCAGTAAAAATATGGGCTACGTCATAATAGTCATATCATTTAAATAGTAAGTTAATGAAATCTGGTCATTAGAAATATTTTTCTTTCCTTTAAGCACTGTAATTTAAGCTAATATATAATTTACTAACAAATATTGCACCCATTTTTATTTTCATCACAAATGTTGTATTCATTAGTTACTAAGATGAGATGATATATACACTGCTTTTGAAATGTATAAGGACACTACTCAAAAATTTAAAAAAAAATAGCATTTATGCAACATTATTTATTAATCTTTTCATTTTGACAAGTATTACAATCAATAATTCATTTCTTATAACTCTAGTCTTTGTTGGACCACCCCTAGCCTTCAACTCTATCATACTTTCAATTAGAGCACAACAATATTCCTCGGTAAAGGACTGCTAGATCTCTTGGAGCTTCAATCAAAGTTCTGCCTTGTAGTGTAGCTTGCAAACGGGAAGTTTTGCCGCCATTTGTTCCCAGACATTCCTGATTGGGTTGGCCATGGAAAAACTTCTATGACACAGTTAATCGTTTCATTGTCACTCTCACTTTGCAGTACAATGCAAAGTCTTGTCAGAACAAAACGTTTTCTCTAAGCAGGTTATTTACTGAGGGAAGCATCACCTTCTGCAGCTTACTGCTGTATTTTATTGAGGTCATGCAGCCATCAACAAAATGGAGCTTTCCTGGACTTTCACCGATAATGCACCCTCAAACCATGAGGGCGTCGCCTCCATGTTGAACAGCCGGTACAATGCAGGTGGGCAAAAACTATTCAGTTGTTGTGCAGCAGACTCTGATCTTCCATTTTGGGAATAATTCAACCTACTCTCACAGAAAACATGATGTGAGACCAAGCTTCTATTGTCCATCCAGAGCATTCTTGCATTGTTCTCGGTGCTTCTTTTGATGAACATCAATAAGCAAAGGTTTTTGTAGCGCATAGCAAGATTGCAGATCGGCCTTAAGAAGCCCTCTTGAAATTGTTTGGATACTTGCAGAAACTCCAACTTCATAACTCATTTCACTGGTAATTTTGTGAAGTTCTCCTCTTTGATCAGCTGTACATCTTTGGATAATTGTCATTATGTGGGCCAGTTTTTCGAGGCCCACGTAATTATCCAGTGCAATCTTTTACAAGTATTTCATTATACCAGTAATGCATTTTAATTGTCATATAGATGTTTCTTTGATAAAGATGTATTGCACCTTATCATTACCTGACGATTACCATATATTGCAATGGTACTACAGTTAAAAGCAACAGACTATGTCTTATCGACAACAGAACCAGTTTCTTTAAAATTTTTTAAAGTTTGTTTGACACGTGTTTTACTAATGTTTAAAATGTTAGCACTCTTTCTGAAAGTTTTACCTGCCTTGTACAATCCAACAGCCTGCCATTTAATGCTTTCACTAATGCTACGACAAGGCGTGTTTAAAAAATGAAGAACAATCGCTTTTCAACAATAGATCAAAGTTTATTCGTGATCTATCCAGAGATACATGGTAGCTGTTGAAAACAGCTACGTATTGCATATATCTTCACGTTCGTGATGGGATCTGTCTTAGATTGAAAATAGAAGAATTATTTAACAAAAACATTAGTTTTTAAAAATGTGCATAATAAATGACTGATATTTAATTCTGCTGTAAAATTTTTAATTAAAAATTAATTTGTGAAAATTTTCAATCATTAAAACATATCCCCATCTTTTGGATTGATTTTATTTTGTATTTAATTATTAGATCATGGATAACAGTATTCTTTGGTGGCTGTGTTTCAATTAATCACACATCATGGATACAGTTAGTCTTAGTCTATTTAAGACTATATCTAACTCGCATGTTCCAAAAAAGGGATGTGAATCTAGAAAGTTGCATAGGATATCTGGTAAACTCACTGGACTGATCTAGTAGTTAATGCGACATCAGAAATCAACTGATTTCAAAGTCGAGGGTTCTAAGATTCAAATACTAGTAAAGGTTAAAGTTACCAGTGTCCTTTGGTAGTTTGGTTTCAGTTAACCACATTTCTCTGGAGCAATCAACCTGAGATTGTACAAGACTACACTTCATTCACATTCATACATATGCTTAAGTAATACATTATTGTAGTTCCAGAGGCTAAACAGAAAAAGAGAGAGGATATCTGGAGACTACTAGAATTTTCATATAAAAACAAATAAACAGGATATCTTTGGTTTATGGTTCTTCCTGTTTTTATCTACCCAGCTTATATAAAAATTGTGGTTGGCAGTATAAAATTGGAGATTTAAATGGTTTAGATAATTTTTTACAAACGCAAAAATTTTTTAGAGAAACATGGATAAGACAAGACAAGTACTATTTATTTGTCAATTAATGTTTTACCTTCTTCCTCTTTTTATCTAAAACTGTAGATAATGATGATTTAGTGATCAAAATTGGTTGCATCTTAAGTGAAATTTTTTAAAGCCAGCATTATTTTGTTTTTTAATTGATTCCAATAAATATGTTTAGCATTTTATATTAATATTATTCCATTATGTAATTATTGATTATATATTTTCAGTTGTAAAAAAAAAAAATATAGCTATAATATACATATTTTGTAAATAAATATAAATTAGTTTTGGAAAAAAATTTTTCATCCTCAAAATCTGTAACTTTATCTACAAATATTAAATATTCTACACAAACATTAATAGTTAATAAAAATGATAAGGTTACAATTTTATTGAAGTGGTTCTTCAAACCAGATAGTCTAAGATCCGGCAGCTGATTTCTGCAGGTATATGTTTTTTTAATGAAACTCCATTTAAATGATAATTTAATGCGTTGCCGGGTTCTCTTGCTAAAATTAGCCAACCTTCAATTAAATATATTGTAATTAATTTATTTTAATAAATTGCAGTTATATTTTTTTAAAGCATATTAAACATCATTTTAAAGAAAATGATGTGAAGAACATAAAAAAAAAATGGTTGCTGGCTCTCGGTCAGCCAGGTGTAAACAGTTATATTATTGTTAATTATTTACGCTCATTGTGTTTTTCCAAAAGATTATACACTAAATAAAAGTTTAATTTTTTCTGTACATGTTAACTAACACACACTTGCTTGTAAAAAAAATGGCTGTAAATAGTGGGTGCCATTATTTTAATTAATTATTTTCAGTCTGGGTGAGTGTGTAAATGAGAGAGTAGGAATGCATGCACTGCTTCATTGTTGTAAACAAGAATACAGCACAATTGTTATTCGTATAGTATGTTTATTTTTTTTTAATAAACATGTTGACAATCAATTTTAGTTCAAATAATGACAACCACTACTTGCAGCCATTTTTTTACAGGCAACTGTTTGTTATCATGTATACAAAAAATTAAACAGTTTATAATTTTTTTTTTTTAAAAACATGATGGAACATAAATAATTAATAAAACATACCTGTTTACACCTGGCAACTTGGAGGTTGCAGCTAGTTGAGAGTCGACAACCATTTTTTTTTTATATTCATCACATTATTTTTTTTCAAATGATGTTTAATTCACTTTAAAAAAATGTAGTTGCAATTTGATACAATAAATTAAACTGGGCACTATTATGTTCACCAATGCCGGTGAATATAAAGGATATAGTATCATATCAATACTTTCATCCGGAGGTCCCGGGTTCGAATCCCGGTCAGGCATGGCATTTTTCACATATGCTACAATTCATTCATCTCATCCTCTGAAGATATAACCTAACGGTGATTCCGTTAGGTGAAACAAAAAAAAAAAAAAGAAGTCATATCAATACTGACAGCTCTCTTGTTCCGCATTACAAGCCACAATTACTTATGTCATTAACTCTCTGTACATTGTGACACTGTTGTTTCTGTCATTGTTAATTAAAAAAATTAATCGTTCATTTAAATCAAGTTTCATTAAAAAAGCAAATATCTGCAGAAATTAGCTGCTGGATCTTAGACTAAGAAAAGTTGAGTTTAATTTTGTTAAATTTCATCACCCCGAAGAAAATGGTAAGCTAATAGAAATGTTTTATATAAAATTAAAAAAAAAAATTTGCTTTGAGTAGCAGTCTTAAATTAAACAATAAAAACATAATGTAATTTATGACAAATGATTAGATGTTAGGTACGTTCGCAGTTTAAACAATATAATATAATTTATTACAAATGATTAGATGCTAGGTATGTTTGCAGTTTAATTATGGTGTAACCAAATATGATGCTGTAAACGTAGCCATAAAAAATTTGGTTTTAGTAGCTGTCCTAAATTAAACAATAAAAACATAATGTATTTTATGACAAATGATTAGATGCTAGGTATGTTTGCACTTTAATTATGGTGTAACCAAATATGTAAACATAGCTTTGGTACATAATAAATAGAAGATGTTATACTACAGAATATGCTTCCTGATAATCCAGGTGCTTTTTTAACTGTTGTGTTACATTAACATATTATGTTAATGTCCATCATATGTAAATATGCAGCTGGTTATTTTCAAGATTATTTTTATTTTATAGTAGTAATTATTTAACATTATAAAAGTTGATTTAAAAATTCTGATAAATTTCAGTTTGTACTCTGACAATTGACCTAGATCCTACTTATTGACCAATCCCTGTTCATATCCTTGGTGGAGAATCAACAGTATAAATTTTATTATTGATGTTACCATATACAAGAATCAGTCAACACCACTTATCTTCTTTAGCAAAGTTTTTACCATATTTTTTATGCCCCGATGGGGAATCTTATTCTTTAAGACTTTGGGGTTTGTTGTCCCCACGGCCCAAGTCTCTGAAGCTTTTCTTCCCACTACACACTGAGCTACAGAACACTTTACTCTACACCAAGAACATATACAATCACACAACACTATACACTACCTCTTCTTACACATACACTCTGTGATGTTGCGACAACTTACGAATTGCAATTGTAACCCAAGGTGGGAACTATCGTGTCAATGAGTGAATGACTTTACGTAGTGAGTCTTGAACGATGCCTGAGCACCTGGGCGAACGCAGTTGTAATTATCTCTAGCTCCGTTATATCGCCGGTACTTGTGGGAACAAAATTGGTTCATCACAAATATCTCCTATGATGGTTGGTGGTCTATCTGAAAAAATCACCAAAATCAGTCAAGTTCCCTCATTCGGCGTTGTCCGATGAGGAAAGGAATTGTATTGAAGAAAATACTGTGAATGATTTGTGTGCCATCCACAGTATAAAAACATAAGATTTATTGTGCTTTAATCAATCAGGAAGGAGGCACCCTTCAAAAGGTCTCTCCATTCCAGAGAAATAAATTCGTAACTGGTTCAGGTCGTTCAGCGAAAAACGTCCGGAAGCTGAGAGATGGCTCAATATTGGTTGAAACGTACTGTGACGAACAGAGCCGATCGCTTCTAAACCTTAAGAATATTGGCAATATTAGCATAAAGGCGGCATGCCACAAATTATTAAATACAAGCCGTGGAGTAATCTTTTGCCGAGATCTTCTAGAGATGGACGTTGCTGAAATTGCTCGTGAGCTCGGCAGGAAGTTTTGGAGGTTAAGCGAATAATGAAAAGAAAACACGGAATGGAAGATCCCACACCTTCACTTATAATAATTTTTAATTTTCAGATACCACCAGAAAAGAAAAAAGTGGGTTACCTGTCGGTTTGGTAGCGACCTTTCATCCCCAACCCACGTCAATATTTTCAATGCCAAGGGTATGGCCATACTATATCTTCTTGCCAAAAAACTGCAATTTGCGCTCGATGTGCCAAAGATGGTCATCATGACACCGACTGCCAGGAAGATGAAAAATGTGCTAACTGTGGGGGAACACATTCAGCTCGATCCTGAGATTGCCCAACCTTCATAGAAGAGAAGGCAATCCTAAAAATCTGTACGGAGCAAAAGATTTTCTTTCCAGCTGCCCGCAGAGAATACAAAAAGACTCTTGGTGCTCGAAACCTCGTAAAAGCAGATGTTTCTTTCGCCGCTGTGACAGCAAGTACAGCCCCTTTAAATGCAGGCAAGCAACAGTACCGATCCTGCAATGAACTAAAAAAGCTTGTTCAGATGTTATCTGATTAAGTTGCTTCTCTAGCTGCAACTATTACAGAGTTAACGAAAATGATCAAAAAGGTCAGTAGTTGCCACTAGTGAAGCTAACACTAGTGGCGTTTCTCTTAAAATCCCTGTCCCTAAAGTTTACCCCTACGGATAGGAGCACATACATCAGGTGGTAAGCAACCAAATAAGCTCCCTGTTAAGGGAACCTACACAGCAGCTTTCTCTGGGATTTCGTCTTCCCAGATATCTAAATCTCCACTTCCAACACCACGTGTACTGGAGGATATGGTAGAGGAACCGCCCGATCCCAGGACATCCGATTTCCTGAAATTCAAAAAAGAAAAACCGAGTCATCTATAACTAACTTGAGCTTTATCGTTCATCTAATTAATTACCTTTTAATTGTGAGATATGTTTCCAAAAAACACATCTATTAGCAAAAGATATGGTTACACCAGTGAGAGAAACGATTTCGTGTTAGCAGAGAGAGTGGTGGTATCGCTATTTTCATGCGAATAGAGGTGACGGCCAGAAGAGTACTGCTGGCTGCACACATTCCTGCTATTGCTATAAAAATCGTAGTCCCGTTTAAATTGCATTTTTGCAGTATATATCTCTCACCGAACTCTGAATTCAGTGCTCTAGAAATCTCAAATCTCCTTGTCCAAATAACATCGCCAGCGTTAATAGTAGGATACTTCAATCCCCATCATATATCCTGGACTCATCTTTCCGCTCCCCTCGAGAAAGTATGATAAACAGACTGAGACAAGATTTGAATCTTTGTTTACTGAATAATGGCTCAAACACAATCATGTCCTCTTTGTCTGGTGTACGGTCCAACATCGACCTCCCCTTGTGTACACTGAATTTACTCCCACGTCTTACTCGGTCTGCTAGTCATGAACTACAGGGCAGTAACCATAGACCAATTATAGAATTTGGTGTCGACCGCAACAGATGGATTGTCGAAAAGGCAGATTGGAATGGTTATCACAATGCCTTCCCATTACAGTATGATGATGGTACTGACGCCCTTGATGAACTTTCCTCCTTTACGTCTCTCATACTTGAGAATGCTAATAGATATATTACACTAACATCCGGAAACCCTAGACGTCCTTTCATTCCTTGGTAGACTATTGATTGCCAACACGTGATTAGAAAATGACGGCAGGTACTGCGGAAATTTAAACGCAGCCCAACTAGTAAACATTTAGATTTGTATCGCAAAGCGAGAGCGGAATGTCGTCGTGTATTCTTAGACTCTAGGAGGAAGTCGTGGAGGAAATACGTGGACACCATCTCAAGTACTACTCCCACGTCTGCTGTGGGAAACAATCCTTGCAATTTGCGGATCTCGGAAACAATCTATTCTCGGACTCACTCATGAAGGCGAACTACTCACAACACCTTCTGCAGTGGCAAATAACTTGGTAGACTCTTTCCGTTCGGTGTCCCTCACCACTGCATACAGTGACGAATTTCAGAGGTATAAATTTTAAGTTGAATTATACCTTTAAACGGTCGGTGAATTAAACCCATTTTCAATCAGCGAGTTGTCACACGCACTGAAGAACTCACGTGACACCTCCCCTGGACCTGATAACATTCGTTTTAGCATGCTCTCAAATCTTACTAATTCGGCGCTAGAACACCTATTGAATATGTTAATAATTTATTCTCCTCCCAAGTTTTCTCTTCGGTTTGGTCAGAAGCCGTTGTCATACCAGTACTTAAACCGGGTAAAGATCAAGGTACCACCTCATTTCCTTGATAAGTGTTTTATGCAAGGTAATAGAGAGATGCCAACCGCAGACTTACATGGTATTTGGAGAGACATGGCCTTTTGTCTCCAGAACAGTGTGTTCTCCGTCAAGGACGCTCTTCCGTTGATGATTTAGTGTCATTGGAAACAGCTATCCAAAATGCTTTCCTTCTGCGCCAGTGCCTCGTTGCTATATTATTTGATATTAGAAAAGCGTATGATACAGTCTGGCGACGTGGTATTCTTAATATAGTTAAAGAATGGGGAATGAAGGGCAATATGCTAGCATTTAAAAGGGGATTTTTAAATGACCAAACATTCCGTATTAGGGTTGGTGATTCTCTATCGGGTAGCCTCATCTTGGAGAATGGAGTTCCTCAAGGAAGTGTCTTGCGTTCTATCTTATTTTCTATAGCCATCAACAATATTACTAAATGTGTGCAACCACCAATTTCATGTTCATTAGTTGTTGATGATTTTGCTATATAAATTGTGTCCCGTTCAATAGTCACAGCAGAGAGAATACAATATCTCGCTTTGAAGCTTGGTCTTAGGTAACCGGCTTCATCTTTTCACTCGAGAAAACTATATGTGTAGTATTTTCACGGCTTCGGGACTCTTCCATTCTGTAAATATTTATAAACTGAGAACTGATTACTCTCTCCTGATATTAAATTCCTAGCATTAGTTTTTGATTGCCGCCACATGTGGGTGAAACACGTCAAAGAATTTTAAAGTAAAATGTTTTAAACTTTTAGATATGCTTCGAGTCCTCAGCAACACAAATTGAGGAGCCGATCGGTCAAATATGATATGCTTTTATTTTTCCTTAGTTCGTTCCCGTTTAGATTACGGTTGAATCGCCTACTCTTGAGTGCGTCATACCTTACTTAAAATGGTAGATGCTGTACATAATTTCTTCATTCGGCTTGCCACAGGAGCGTTTAAATCAAGCCCTGTCGTAAGCTTGCTTGTTGACTGCGGTGAGTCATCACTTTTGGACAGACGGGACTAACTTTTAGTATCCTACGTTGTCCGACTCAAAGGACAGCCAAATCATCCTGCATTTAACTCGGTTCTTGGGAATCCTAATTTAGGCAAATATGAAAACTATCCACGTTGTACTGCTCCTGTAGGCGTCCGTACCCGTTGTATACTGCACCTTATAAATGTTGGCACCCCTTCCGTTTTTCCAACATATCCGTGCTCTTATCTTCCGTAGAGAATCAACCTTCTAAATTTCATATTTGACGTAACGACTTAGAATAAACAATCAACATCACCTATTGTCTTCCGGCAAATGGTTCAACATGTCCTGTCCAAGACAAACGCAGATGCAATAGTGTACACTGATGGATCGAAGCAAGACGATACCGTAGGTTGCGCATTTTAAGTCAATGATAGATCATATATGTTTGGTCAGCCCGGTATCACAAGTGTATTTACTGCTGAATTATACGCAATAAATAAGCCTGTTAATATCATTAACCCTATCTATCGAAATATTCTTAGTTGTAGCGACTCGTACAGTGCCCTCCAAGCCCTAGAAAACTTCTACTCAAAACACCCTATCATCATAGAAATCTACCATCGCAACACACAAGTGAATTTTATTGGATTCCTAGTCATGTAGGAATTTCAGACAACAAAAGTGCAGATTCCCTGCTAAAGACTCATGTATTCAACCTCCCTCCACCGCTCATGTTGTATTTCTGACTTTATAAATTGTATAAATCTTCTTGAAAAATTGCAAAGTGCCAAAGACAGCTACAGATGATAATAAACTCTGGCATATTAAAGTTTAGACTGAATGTTTCTATTTTTACATTGTTTTTGTGTTTTACATAAATTTTATTTTATTCTGTTATCCGAGAAGCGGCCTTTACACGTCTATCGGATTTTGTTACATTTTTATATTTTAGTGTTATGTTTTAAATAAATTTATTTTGGTGTTAAGATTCTGACTGTGATATTAGTTGTAAGATTTTTGTGATATTAGTTTTAAGTTTTAGTTAATATTTTAATTTGAATATAGTGTTAGTTTTTAGGTTTTTTAATTTTCCCTTGTATGTAATATTAGTTGTACGTTTTTAGTGATATTAGTTTTTACATTTCTAGTCATACTTAAATTTTATCCAGTTTTAGATTTTAGTTTGTTTTAAAATTTTTTAGTGCATTATATTTGATTCGGGCGATGATAATGCATTTGTGTTTTTTGCCCCCCCCCCAAAAAAAAAGTTGACAGAACAAGAATAATATACTTCTGTGTTCAAATTAATGTGAATAAGAGAAAATTTTTTATTTTTGCATTACCACTTTCAGTAATACCTTTCATTCAGCAACTGAAATGAAGATTCTAGCCTCAGGTGCTTAAAAAAAGATGTTACTGAGTTTATTATACATGAACAATAATATTCACAAAAGACTTAGTGCGTCCACAACGATGAGACATATATTATTCAGATAAACTTCAGATCCAAACAAAACAAATAACAATTAAGTAAAAATTGGAATAAAATGGAGCTGAAAACCTTTTCGCTAACATTTCAATAATCAGACAATAATCCATATTTTCAAAGTATTTGACTGTGGCTCCATTGTTGCTAACATTTAAGAAAAGAGCTGCACTGGTCTAGTAGTTTGATTCTGATACCTCAAAAGGTTTGTCGCCATTTGAATGCTGTGAAACTGATATTTGAAACGTATCTACCGAAGAATACTTTTGGTAGATTTTTTTTAAAGAATGTTTTCGATGAATGTTTTTGATTAATTTTTCTATTAATTTCAAGCTTACAGTCGCAAGAAGCTTTCGTTATTGAATATAAGTACAGTTAATTGAACTTTCAAGTTTTAATGACTAAAAATGCCATTCTGTGATCTTGATTTGGCCCGATTTTGAATATCATCTTCTACGAGAGGTAGGTTTTATTAAATCCATGGATACTGGTGTTCTTTAGTGGTTGTGTTTCAATTAACCACACTTTTCAGGAGCGGTCGACCTGAGATTGTACAAGACTACATTTCTTCATTCACATTCACACATATCATCCTCTGAAGTAATTCCTTACGGTAGTTCCGGAGACTAAACAGAAAAAGAGAGAGGGGCTGGTCTAGTGGTTAACACGACATCACAAATCAGTTGATTTCAAAGTCGAGAGTTCTAAGGTTCAAATCCTAGTAAAGACAGTTACTTTTATATAGGTGAATACTACTACATCATGGATGCTGGTGTTCTTTGGCAGCGTTTCTGTAAATTCACAATAGCTTGTTTAAAAAATGTATAACATTCAAATTTACACACACATGACATTAATTCTCTTTTCAATCGCTCTCAAGTTTTTTTTTTTTTTTTTTTTAAATAAATAAAAGAATTTGATCGAGATTTTTGGACCTTTTTGATAAAAAATATTACAGAGTGGAATACCACAAAGATATGAAAAAATTGCTGATATGAATCCAGACTTCATGTCAAGAATTATAACTGGTCATGAAACTTGGAACTTTCAATATGAGTCATTCACAAAACGTCAGAGCTCGGAATGGAAGAGTCTAGAAGAACCCAAACCGAAGATGTACAGTTCAGAAGAGTCGAATCAAGACTTTGCTCACCGTTTTCTTTGATTCCAAATGTATTATTCATCAAGGATTTGTATCAGAAGGTCAAACGGCAACTATTATGTCGGCATTATGAATCGTTTATGAGCCAGAATTCTTCCAAGTTCAACCTGAATAACGGGAGCAAGGGGCGTGATCTTTGTTGTACAACAATGTACTGGCGAACAAGTACAAGATTCATCTCCCATGCCGACCTCAGCGGCGCGAGTGGTAGCGTCTCGGCCTTTCATCCGGAGGTCCCGGGTTTATCCCGTTCAGGCATGGCATTTTTCACACACGCTACAATTCATTTATCTCATCCTCTGAAGATGGACGGATGTTCCGGAGGTTAAAAAAAAAAAATCTCCCATATTCACCTAATTTGGCTGCATGCGACTTCTGGATGTTTTTGAAACTAAAACTGGCGATGAAAAGGTGTTTCGGCACTTCAGATATTCAGAAGTCTTCGACCGCTGTTTTGAAGGAAATTTTTGACGAATGAGTATCAGAAATGGTTCGAACAATTTTATAATCATTTCCAGCATTGTGTATTTCCAGCATAGAAGATGATGAAAATTAGAAATAAATCGCATCTTATATTTTATTTTTCAAAAGTCACTTTTACCATTAGATAGACTGTGTATGTTTATTTGACTAGAGATAATTTATTTTTTCCTTTTCATTTTTGTTAGTTATTTGTATTGTACTAGCACAACAAGGAAATTATTATTAATAATAAAGTTATCATTCAGTGAAGCTGTTATTATTTCAGTAGGATCTGACTTTAAGAAGAAAGTGCCACCCATTTAGTTCGAACTATTTTTACTTATAAGAGGCACAGCACGTGATCCAACTTAACACTATCGACAATTATAAAATAGACTGTCGATTAATAGATTGTCGATTAAATCGACAAGTATATGGTCCATAAATTGCAATTGTCGATTTTGAAGACATGATCCCGCTCGTTTTTAGTATATCAGGTAAGCTTATCTTCTTAACTGTACTATCATTTTAAACACAAAATTCCATTTTTTTCTCGTAGTATACTTGTTTAGGCTGAGAACCTTTTACTTAACAACGAAAATCGAGGTAGCATCTGTCTCTTAATTGCTATACTTTAAATTGCCGTGTTGTGTTTGCAGTTAGTTGTTGTGTTTATGTTTACAATATCTTGTTTATTGCTACTTATAGGTAAAAATTTCTAATAAAAAAGTCTCATAAAAGTATATTATGTGATCCAAGTAGTAAAAAACAGAACCTACATTATGAACAAAACATACGTAACTCCGCAGCGGTCATTAATAACTTGTAATTTTTTTTTTTTTTTGCTTAACCTCTGGATCCACCGTTAGGTATATCTTGAGAGGATGAGATGAATGATTTGTAGCGTGTGTGAAAATGGCCTGCCTGACCGGGATTCGAACCCAGGACCTTCGGATGAAAGATCGAGACGCTACCACTCGCGCCACGGAGGCCGGCAATAACCTATAATATTGAGTTTTCTCATCTTCATCTGTTTTAGTTGACCACTATCATAGACCAGATCCAAGGGAAAGACATAAAAATTAAAATTATTCTTAAAAACTGGGCTTTATGATATGTAAATATTATTGTAATGATTATTTAGAGTTAGAGATTAGGAAGTACTGTGTAAATAATGAGACTTACGTTAAAATAAATTTTCTTAGCGAGAGAACTAGCCATTTTCTGTGATTGTACCTAAATTATATATATATATATATATATATATATATATTTTATTTTTATTTCTACTGTATACAAAATAATGAAACAAAAACAGTTTTTCTTAGATTAAAATGTTCTATTATATGTATATCTCAGAAAAAGCGTAATTATTCACTCGTTTGAGAAACGTGTGCGGTAAAGAAACAGATTTTCCTCTTCGAGATTATATTCCTCATTTTTTATTTTACTAATTTATTACTTTACATTAATGATCAAAAATATTAACTTAACATCTTTGAGATTTTGTGACTAATTTGGTATATAATAGGTCTAATTAGGGTAAATATCATTAAAATGCCATAAATTTAGGAAAAAGGTTATGAACTGTGCAAAATTACTTGGCATTTTAGAAGTGATGTATTCACAGCTTTGAGGGTTTTAAGCACCAGGCCTATGATATAATATTTAGCTCCAGCTTAACTGTATATTGAGAATTTTCTCTGCCGAACCATGTGTATCAATTTGATACACAGATTTTGTTAAACTTAGGATTGTATCAGTATTATACACAGAACCATTGATTTAATTGGGGATATTTGTCGTTCTAGCCAACAGTAAAAGTTATATTTTGTGTTGGTATCCCTAGCAGTCAAATTTTTTTTTTCGAGTTGAATAATAATCAGCTGAATAATCATCATCATCAATAATAATCAGTTGAATAATCGCAACACACAAGTGAGTTTCTGCTACGTGGAGATTTCAGGTAATGAACGAGCAAATTCCGCAGCTAAAGACGCATGTAGTCAACCATCCTTCACTACCCGTGTTACTACATCTACCTTTACTACTTACGTAAATTTCACTCTTCGAGCAAAGTAGCAAGATGACTGGACGGCTACAGTCAGTAAACTGCGGCATATTAAAGATTCTATGTTACCATGGGAAGCTTTGGATCAACCTTCAAGATGAGATATTATGTTGTACAGTAGTCTCTCTGCTATGGCTGTTGAACGGGACGTAATATATATCGCAATAACATCAACGAATAAAGAACATGAAACAGGTGGTTGTACAGATTCAATAATACTGTTCATGGCTATAGCAAACAAGGTGGCACTTAATATTGAATCACCAACGTTTAACGTTAGTACTACCCACCTGGGTTCGCACAGTTGTCAGAGGACATCGTTTGAGGTTCACTTCGTAGAGCCATTCACCCATCGCCAGGTTAGTTTCCGCCTTGGGTTACGGTTTTGTTTCGTAAGGTGTCACATCACCGAGTGTATGTGTAAGAAAATATAATGTAGAATGTTGTGTAGTTGTGTAAGGGTATATGTTGTAATTTGTATAGTATTCTTAGTGAAGTGTATGTGTATAATGTATAGTGTTACGCAGCTCAGTGTGTAGTGGGAAGAAAAGCTGCAGAGGCTAGGCCCGTGGGGACGCCATCCCCCAAAGTCTTAAAGAATAAGACTCCCCGTCGGGGCGAGGATGTTATTTGGTTTTCCTGAGAGAAATAGTAATAACCATCCCTTTTCCGCTAGCGAGTAAAATCCCTGTACCCCCATTGAAGATATTGGTGCCATTCAAAATGATTATCTGCAACTTATATCTTTCTCCAAATTCTGATATCAGTAAGTATGATCTATCCAGTCTGTTTTCCCAGATTCCTTTACCATACCTAACAATTGGCGATTTCAACCCCTATCACCTTTCTTGGGGCTCATCGTCACGTCTCCCCGAGACAATTGATCGATTGTAGCAGAACTTAGATCTCTGTTTATTGAAGAATGGATCGTAGACGTTTATGTCATCTTCATTAGGTACATTTTCGTGCATCGATCTGTCAGTAAGTTCAGAAGCCATGTTTTACCTGGTATGTTTCCAAAAATTTCTTTGGAAGCGATCAGAGACCGGTTATAATTTCAGTTGATAATAGTGATTTGTCTCAGTCAGCCTCACAGATGGGTGATTCTCAGAAAGCGGACTGGATCGGATACAAGGATTCCTTTAGCAACTTTGAGCGGTAGCGTGATTCACAAACTTGCCAGATAGGGTAGTCTGGCACATACATTTTCCGACCCCCCCCCAAAGTGCCCCCCTTATTTTGGGCGGGTGAGGTGTCTTTTACTAGTGGTTCTTTACATCCCTTTGCAGCGAGAAACAGCAGTTTTTAGAATATTTTGAGTTATGGACCCTTTGAAGACCAGTAGGTCGCTTGCCAGGTCTCCTGGTGAGACCAACGCAGTCATCTGCCATGGAGGAAGTGTTAAAATTGTCGACCACAGAAACATAGTCTAGGCGTAGTTCCATCGCGTCGGACAGCGTGGTACTGTCAGATAAACGCTCGAGAGAGGACAGGAAACGCAGAAGGCCCCCCAGTACGGAAGATGTTGAATCTGAGGATGAGCTGATACAGCTAATCACCCGATTGGAGGAACTTACAACAGCGTTACACCAAAACTTCGTCAAGAATACTAAGCGGGAAGTTAAAACCATTAACAACGAACTTTCGGGATTTGTCGGTAGAATTACGGCGTTTAAACCCATGCTAAGAAACAGGGCGACTATGTTGTGAAATGCGATAGATGCATACAGACAATCAAGTTTGACCCAAAAGGTGACATCCGCAGTCTGCTGGAAAAAGAACTAGATGACTTGGAGTTAGTGGAGTTCATAAGCAAGAGGTGGCCTAGAGACGTATTTAGTCATGTTGAAGACATCAAGGATGGTTTCGATGTTCCGGACATGGACACTGCCGTTATTGTGGACTTAGCTCGCACCGAGGGCTCTTTCTACAACAAGATTTGCCAGAGAATGCCCAACATACGGTCTCTTGTTACGGGTGCAAAACTGAAGGCGGGTCAGTTGGCGTACCGCCCGAGACCTTGGTTCTTTTGGGCGACGACTTGGCTGAAGAGACTAAAAAATTTTACGAGGTGGTCACGGACTCAAGGCAGGGCAGGAAAGCGACAAGACAATTGGCGATCTCAAAAGAGGGCTTTGAAAAATCTATCAGCTAAATAAGCCATTTATAATTAGTGTTAATGGTGACGACATTGGTATAATAACCAAAATGCTGGCAGAATATGCGGGTAGACGCAACAGCAGTGTCCCAAAGGTATACCTGGATAGTGCTCGATCGATTTCATTGGACCGCCCACTAAAACGGTCGCCATCAAGGCGAAAGGAAAGAGTTTCGCAGATGTACTCAAAAAAGGTTAAGGAGGGGATAGACGGCGATCTACCTGAGATACTTTCGGTAAGAAATAAAAGCGAAATGGATAGCGCTGACCGGTCGGCGCAGGATTGGTCCAATTGAGCTGTATGTGGAAGTCACACTTATCCCCAGAATGGACTGTGTCAAATATCTGGGGGTAAGGATAGATAGAAACTTGAGTTTCAAGCAGCATCTATTCTAGGTGTGTGCCAAGGCTGAATTGCTGTTTGGGCCGCTGGGACGCTTGATGACTTCACTGGGAGCTCTGAGGGCCTCAAGGCGAAGAACGATCATGACGTCAGTAGTTTCAAAAATATTATACGCTGCCCCTATATGGGATTAAACAGTTTCCATTAAACGAAACTTCGGCAGGTTATCAAGTATGCACAGAAAGACGCTATTACGCGTTGTGTCAGACTACCGTACTGCGAGTTACAAGGCCCTATGTGTGTTGGCCGGTGTAGCCCCAATCGACTTGTTGATCAGAGAGCGCACTCTTCGATTCACGGGCTTAAGTCAAAATGACGCCAAGCAAATAGGTAACACAGAATGGAGTGAGAGATGGCGCGTTAAAAACTACCCTTACTTTTAGGATTTGAAACTTAGAACTCTCGACTTCGAAATCAGCTGATTTGCGATGTCGCGTTAACTACTTAGACCAACCCGGTGGGCTCGTGGTGTAAATCTAATGGATTATGTTTTCCCGGTGAAACAAAATGGTTTTTTCAGAAAAAAAAATGCATTTTCTTTTCCCGGTTGAGGGAACATGTTGACCCTCAACTGTATTTACACTAGTTGTGGCATGCAAACGGGTTAATTTTTAATTAAACCGATGATTAACGTGGATAACTATTTGAAGAAGCTAAAGATAAAATGTCTAAAAATGTTAGATTCACAAAGAGAGTTTAAAGGAGTTTTATGTAATATCTGTTGGAGAGCCGATTGTATGGATATATACAGCGTTTCTACTCAGCTCTGTCCGTTCCTCCTTGAATTATAGCTGCTGTTATGTCTCCCTCTCTTTTTCTGTTTAGCCTCCGGAACTACCATAAAGTATTACCTTAGAGGATGATATGTATGAATGTGAATGAAGTATAATCTTGTACAATCTCAGGTCGACCACTTCTGAGAAGTGTGGTTAATTGAAACCCAACCACCAAAGAAAACCAGCCCCCGTGGCGCGATTGGTAGCATCTCGGCTTTTCATCCTGAGGTCCCGGGTTCGAATCCCGATTTGGCATGGCATCTTCACACACGTTACAAATCATTCATCTCATCCTGTGAAGGTATACCTACTGTGGTTTCAACATCGGTATCCACGATCTAGCATTTAAATCCCGTTTAAGAGCAACTGTCTTTACTAAGATTTGATTTCGAGTACTACTCTCGACTTCGAAATCAGCTGATTTGCGATGTCGCGTTAACTACTGGTGGGCTTGCTGTTATGTCTTTTTAACCTCTAGCACCACCGTTAGGTATTTCATCAGAGGATGGAGGTGAATGATTTGTAGAGTCTGTGAAAAAAGCATGCCTGACTGGGATTAAAACCGGATCATCCGGATGAAAGGCCGAGACGCTACCACTCGCGCCACGGAGGCCGGCTTGCTGTTAAGTTTGTAATTAAATAAGCACACGCGTTTTCAAATTAAAAAACAATATCTATTTATGAGAACACAATGAATCGATTGAACGTAATAATCCCATGCTCCCGAGCACGATCATAATTTGTGTTTTGAAATACTTTGGTAGAAATGGAGTGCACCTGTTAAGGGAGACAGGAAATGCATTTAAGTTGTGATCAATTTGTTGTTCGTTTAAGTGGACCTCAAACTTGGAGCTGGGGTGGAAGATTAGAGATTATACTCATTTCCCAAACAGACCAGACCTGAGGTTCTCGAGGACAGTTTATACACACTGTCCAGACCTGAGGTTCTCGAGGACAGTTTATACACACTGTTGAGGACAGTTTTTTGGTGCATGCACTAATTCTATAAGCCATTGTGGCATGCTGGTAATTTATGTGAGTAAAATAGCATCGTTGCTGAATAGGTAGCGAACATAGGCGCGGAGTTTTCGTGCTTCCGCGAAGTCCTAAGCAAGTTTCTAAGGCGGGTAGATTACAAGGTGTCCTATGTCTTCATAGAAAATATCGGACACCGGACAAAATTGCTGATGTGGATGTCCCTTGGGGCATTCGCATCGGCGGCAACTACCCGAAGTCGATTCATGACTGTGGAATGTTATCAGGAGGGCTAAAAGACGACCTCCGGTAAAGCCCATGATGAATGAACGGAGGGGTGGTGTGGCAACCGGTGATGCCACGAGGTGGGGGTTTTTCTCCTCGGGGGGGGGGGGGGGATCGAGATGAACATAATAATAATATTGTAATAACGGTTCACATCATCACACTAATCCTCGATATGTCGTTGGCTTATATAGATCGTTGGAATATAGAAGCAGCGTAGCTTATTCGTCGGCACGGGACAACACTTCAATTCAGTGCATCTGTCTTGACACCTAACGCAATGATCTTGACACTCAAGCCCTATGATAAGTCTACTGGTGATCCAAATCTGGAAAATAGACGAAAACAGATTATATACTCTTATGTGGCTTGGATAAAGGCACAATCAATTCATCCAATCCCCGACGGGGAGTCTTATTCTTTAAGATTTCGGGGGTTGGCGTCCCCACGACCCTAGCCTCTGCAGCTTTTCTTCCCACTACACATTGAGCTGCAGAACACTTTACAC
>JAAAKQ030162246.1:0-12691 GCA_010016005.3 Zanna intricata | reverse complement strand
CCTGAGAAGTGTGGTTAATTGAAACCCAACCACCAAAGAACACCGGTATCTACGATCTAGTATTCAAATCCATATAAGAATTTTTATCTACATCCTAAATCCTCTTATATAAACTACTATTTATATTCTAATCAATTATCTTTGATACATTTATTTTTCAACCAAATCAATTAAAATTAAATGATTGAATATAATAATAATCTACTGTCTGATAACTTTGAATAAGTCATTTCTTTATTGTTATTTTCTATTTTTTCTTTAGTTTTCCTGACTTTTTTCTTCTCCGTTATCCTAAAATTTTCGTTATAATTATTAAATTTTTGTAAAAAAAAAATAATAAAAAATAATAATTAAATTATAAATATAATTTTCTTTCTTAATTATTTTTCATTTAAGTTTCGCAAGTATACCATGTCTCTTGCTGTTCCACTGTACTGTTTCCCCCCTATACTTATCCCATAGTTCCTTGGTATCTTATTTGGTCCCTAGGAGAGATCACTCACTTGGTCAGGAGGTGACACTTTCAAATTTTACTAGTATTGTTATTATTATTATTAATCTTCATGATTTTAATACACTTCAACATGATACCGACCTTACTGTAAAATGCTCTGGAAGCAATATGATGCAACTTAACAACTGGAAGAGTGCAATAATATCACACAATCGAAAGCCTGCATAGTTAAAATATGAGGATATGTTGTGTCATTACCACAAGCAGAGAAGATAATTTAATGGACTTAGGAATTAATATAGATTGTATTAGATTAATTTGATTCTGTTTTCTCCGTTTATTACCTGTATCATAACCCGGCCGAGGAGGAACTTAGGCTTGATCCAATGGATTGGATGTAGTTTTTTAAAGCTAACTGCTCTAATCAGATTATTTCTGGTTATTTTTGGACCCCTGTTTTAGAGTATTGCTTGGTAATATGGAATTACAATCAGGCATATACTGTTGACAAGATTTACTCATTCCAAAAGAATTTTTGTCAATTGAGATTTTACTGCTTCTACTTCTTACATTAAAATGTATCGTGAATTAGAATTAATTCTTTGCTTGGGCGCTGCACTTGCAAAAAAGGCCGCTGCACTTTTCTTATTATTTTTGCACTCGTATATCAAAGGATTCGTCTCCCTGATTGGGTTGAAAGTATTTTATAGTAATTCTCCGCATTTCGGACAGTACTATTACACAGATAATTTAATGATAGCTCCTGTAGCAAGATGTTCTGATTTCTATTAGATTGCAATAGGTTGATGTTGTTAGTAATAACATAAAAAATGTTTAAATGCAATTACGGAGTCTAAAATAATATTATTGTAGCAAGTAGATTGAAGTAATTTATTTTTTTCTATGTTTTGTGTTGTATTTCTACATTTTTGGTTTTCTTCCTTTCATGTTCTGTGTACTTTGTATATTTGTTTTTTATTCTACTTATCTATAGATTGAACTCGTGCAGCATAAAAGGGTTACTACTGTTTTGCTTGCACATCTTTTTCCCATTATATCTTTAATTTAATTGTTTGGACACAATTATGGGAGAAAACGGCATGGTGTACGAGAGAATGAGAGCCTAACAAAAAACTAACACTTTTTAATTTCTTATTCATAAATTTCCTTTTTCCTGGTATCAGCGCATTTAAATAGGATTTATATTATTGAATTATTATTTTCTACATTCCAAAAATTATTACATTTCTTACAAATATTTCTAAAAGTTTACTTTTATATTTTACATTTGACTCGTTCATAAGAAATACTGGAAAGAATATGTTAAAAAATAAATTTTACTATCCATTTCTATAGCAAAACAAGAATTTTATTTTATTCTGCTTTGTCTTAGCAAATAAATATTATTCAAGAGGAAATATCTTTCTCATTTGTTCACGATAATCGCGAAAACTACAGAACCACTCATTATGAAATTTTAACTATTCTTTTTTTTTTTTTTTTATGACCTCATATGTTCACCACAGTACAAACTTCATTTTCACTGCTATATAAGGCATAAAAAAAAAACAACAAATATATATATCATAAGTTTAGATAAATAGTTATGTTTAACCTTAAATATATTTTTATTACAAAAAAAATTTAAATATAGATAAGAATTATTTGAAATAACATCTCACTGGTTTAGCATTTTTTTCTGAATTTTTTTTGTTTTTTTTTTTCGGTAATTTTTTTTGCTGATTTATAATTTAGGCTATCAATAAATTATACTAAACTACATTACGTCAACCATAATTTTAAATTACTCAATATCTTTTTCTAATTTTGTTTTAAAAATACGTTTTCAAAAATCTATATCATTACAAAAAATAAATAAATAAAAATATATATACACATCTTTATGAAGTCATAATATAGCCAAATAGGTACATATAGATTTACATTGTATTATATTAGTTACATGATTAGAGGATGTTTATTTAAACCGTATGAAATATATACGTTTTACATTTTAAATAATTAAATCAATAGTTTAACGATGTAAAACTATACAACATTTATGTTGTTTAATTTATTGTATAGAATCTTAATTATTAAGTCACTCTCATTACAAAGCTTCAGATGATTATTACTCTTTAGTTTAAATTCACTTTCACTATTCCAACCAATATTAACACTGTAATTAAGAACGAGACTGCACCGGTCTTGTCGGCTACATTATAGTAACATTATAAAATATGTAAATATCGATCTAAAATCAACTTAAATTACTGTTTTTACCGTGGCATATCAATTAAATAATATTATAGATTTTTCTTTTTTTTTTTAAATTATGAAAATATTTTGAACAAACATTTTTGATTAATTACAGTTAGTTGAAACCATCCATTAAAATGCAGTATTAATTAAATTTCTTTAGGTACGGACATATACGTGTGTTGTTATTTTAATTGATTATTTTAGATTAACATATAAAAAAATACACGTACACAAATGTTCTGTACTAAATTGTTTTTTAAATAAATTAACAAAAATAGAAATGTTCCAAATCCGTTGATAAAATTTTTTTTTATAAAATAAGATCATTTCGGTTATAAAACGATCATCATCAGTAGACTTTGAGGAAATAATATTAAAAATTATAAAACATTGCAGAACGACTATTCTAGCAGTATTAGAATGAAAGGAAAATTAGAAACACATTTTGTTATTTTAGGCAACCCTAGTCAAAATCATAAATTTGGTTTAAAAAACCGCAAAATCTGTTGAAACACCTTAATTAGATTTAGAGGATCGTTCCCGATATAACGTTAAAGAAGTTAACTTTTTTCTTTTATTTTTTATTCATAAAGCTACTATATGCTGTCAATATCTTAATGATAAAAGTAAGGGAGGTTTCAATTTAGTTCTTCTATTCTGCACCCCATTCCACTGCTTCCCTTTGCTTGATGACTCGCGGGAGACCAGCGTTGCTACCTCGTTCCAATAACTCCTTCCTTCGCATGTGTTCTACGATGTTGTCTTGTCTTTTTTTTTTTTTTTTTTTGTATCCCCCCCGGGTCGGACCCCCAATTAAATATAGCGCAACCCAGGGAGGAGCAACTTACCCTAGAGGGATCTCTAGGGCAGGGGATAAGGAACTTTGATTGGTTCAACTCTTTATTGATTATTTAACAGGGGTGTACTAATCTAGGACCGGGCTTCTCTCTTTTCTTCTTTTTTTTTTTTTTTTTTTTTTTTTTTAATATACTTCTTTCTTTCTTCAGTACTCATAGTCGCATCTTGCCAACACCTTTCGTCTCTAAGGACAGGAGAGTTCAGGAGTCCCCAGTCGGTGATAGAACCCAGCGCACCTCAGCACACTAGGCCTCACGAGTGGGACTGTCCCTCCCTCCCCAACCGCGATGAGACGCTCACCTGCAGCCCCTTTGTGATTACCACTAGTGGCCCAACTCCCTATCGTATTCCACTAACTTTTTAATAATTCTCATTATGAGGTTCTCAATTTCATTCCAGGCTTCCCTGGAGGACACCATGTACTGGCATAGAGTGTCCGCTGTAAGATTTCGCACCTCTGACGCCCTCCTCCACACCTCCCACCTGTCACAATGGAAGAGCGTGTGTTCAGGCGTATCCTCAAAATCACAGAAGGAACATTTTGCTACCGCTCTAAGTCGAAAACGGTAAAGATACGCGTTGTAACTTCCATGCCCCGACATGAACTGGGTAAGGTGGTATTTCAGTTCTCCGTGTCTGGGGTGGACCATTCTAAACCGATCAGTCTCCGGAGTCCAACCCATTTTCTGCAATGAAAAAACGTATGCTCTGGGATATAATCTTTAGTACAGTATACACAGGTTGGTATCTCCCTTATCTCAAATTATCCCTTATTATTATTCTTTATCCCTTCCCTCAATAGGAAGATTACAACACTTGTAATGTTGTTGAGAGGGTGATCCATTCGTAGGGATATGGTTTTACTCCAAATATTTACCAAATTATATTTTTTCATTAGTTTTCCTCAAAGTTATTTATTACTGTCTTTTCTTAAAATTTTAAGGATTTTTGTTGAATTATTTCCCTCAATAAAGCTTAAGTAAGGATTGATATTAATTTTCTTCTAAAATTTTAAATATTTACTAGTTAATAATAAAAAGTTAATGTATTTATTCTTGTGCTTCCGATCATAATCTTTTAAATGTATTGACATATAAACTCATATTTTTCAAATTTTTTTTTTTAGCGTAGGAGTTTGATTTAGTTTTTACAAAAAAAAAGCTTTTCTTTCTTTTAATAATAAAGTAGTTTTTAAAATGAAATTTAAATGCGCCAAAAAAAAAATAGTTACGTAAAATAAAATATTGATAAAATAATCTGTAAAAAATAAATCAGCTTTACTGTTTGTTGTGTGATTAAATTAAATTAAAAAAAAAAAAAGTTGTTATACATAAACATGTTGCAAAATTTAATTTAACATTCAATTTTAAATTGCAATAACAGATTTAGAAAAAAAAATACTGTATATGATGCCAGCGTGTAAAATTTTATACAGATTTTTAATTAAGCTTCCATTATATTTAATAGCGGAACAGGTATTTAATCATTAACTTTTTTAAGTTGTTTTATTGCGGTTTTTACCTTTTGGATCATATATCAGTTTAACCTATGACCTGGAAAGATAAAATCCATACCTTCATTTAGAATAGTTGAACGGGAGTTGCTTAACTACGAATAGGACTCGAATCTCACCATCATATGGTGACGACAGCCATATAAAAATTCATTACTAATATTAAGTTTTTTTTTTATCTTTCGAAAATTACATTGGCTTCAGTATTATTAAAATAATAACAGATGACCTCTAATGTTTATTCCTGTTTTCAATTATAATATTTAAAAGTAAAGTTTTGTTTACGTTTTGTTTTAGGGGAAATATTTACAAGATATATATTATATTTTTGAATCTAAGGTTTATTTTTTAATTTTATCTTTATTTTTAATTTTTTAGCAGAGTAACTTCTGAATTGCATTTAAAACTTAACGTTTTTCACTTGTAATGTCACATATTTTATTAAAGGGTCAAACAAAATATTTTAGTAAAATACATCCTATTTCATTTCCTTTTAAGATTTATTATAAATTAGAGCCTACTCAAGTAATGATTAAACTGAACTATAATTTCAACTTAATTTTCCAGACATTGTGTCAAAAAAAAAATTCTTTTATCCTTTATTTTATTTATATATATGCTATTAATTCTCTTACAAGTATTTTACTGTACAGTATTGAAGTTTACGTGTATTTTATATAAAATAAAATTCCACAAGGGTTTTCAACGCATATTTTAAATATAACTTTCAGTAAATTTTTTGAAAGAAAAAAAATAGATATCTTTAAAATGTAGCTCAAACAGAAGAAAGTTTAAAGTTAAGCTTTAGTAAAATTTTTAATGAAAATCCAAGTAAGAAAGAAAAGAAATTTTAGCGAATTTACTAAAGAGATGAACAGGGTCTGGTCAGAAAATTTCGTTTTCGTTGAATTTGAAGTTATCAATTACAAATTCTCTCTATAATTCGCTGTTAATTCTGAGGTGTACGTTATTTTAGTCAGAAAATTTCTTTTTTATTGAGTTTGAACTTTAATATATCGCTTAATATCACAGTAAAATTGCGGATAAAATTTATTTTTATTTTTCTGGCAGTTTTCTATTTTTCAATATAATTTATCTCATTACACAACTTTGCTATCTAGAATCAAAGAACAATACACTTATTAACTGCTTATAAATTTAATTAGATTTTTCGTATGTTTGAAACGTTCCAAGTATTTTTTTTTTAAAATATGCCTCTTCTTACAGCTAATCTTTACTGATTGTCATTTTTAGGACATATTTCTGACTAAGGATTATACAATTAAAGACTATTTTCTAAATAATAGCTATTACATTCGGGAATGTTTATAAGTTACTGTTGTATCAGTTGCTGAGAGAAAAGAAAACTCTCCTGACCGATCACGTTATAACTTTGATTACAACACTGTTGTGGAATACAGTTCGTAAAATAAAATTCCGGCTAATGATTTTCTTCTCTTTTTTTTTTTAATAAGAATTACTATAGATCACTCACAATAGTGCAAAATTTTTAAATATAGCTCTATTTTAAAATCTCAGTTCATCATTGATGTAATAATAGTGTTTTTATTTACCAAGGACAACTAATGATAACGAGAATATCAGACTTCACATTTTTTTAATATTATCATTCTTAATTAATTTAAATCAGGAAAACATAAGTATGTTTATGTAAGAACATGTGAATATATGTACGTATGTATGTCGCACTGCTTTTAGCCTTGTATCTCAAGATTGACAACTGATTTGGCTCAAATATTTGTATTTATAGGGCATTGATCATATTAATTTGTTTTAGGGAATGGAAGGATATTGCGGAAAAACAAATTTCAATTTTCTTCAGCTTCAGAGGCATTTTAGAGAAAATCTTATTAAAAAAAATTTATTACCAATTTATATAAAAAAAAAACATAATCTTCGTCTTTTGTATACCCTAATAACTCAAAAAACAACCATTAAAATTAACTATTTATTATTATTTTTCTCGAGAGTGTTTATTTGTTTCATATATTTGTTAGCCTGGCATGAGATGTTTGTTACGTATAGGAATCACCAAAAAAATCATATATTACAATGCATTACAATAATTTTGATTTATTAAATTGAACTGATGTTGCACATTTTTTATAATTTCGTAATATGATTTATCAAAAATGAAATTTATTTAATTCATACACTGAAATTTAGCAATAGCAAAGCATTACCGAATCACTATTGCATATATAAATAATCCGAAATTATTATTTTTTTGTTTAAATCAACTCCCTCCTCTTAATATTAAAATAAAAAAAAGTAAAAAGTCGCGGAACTGACCAACAGAAGTGAAAAATTAAAACAATGAGTACCGAACATTGGTTAATATTTATATTTAACTTCTGATTCTAATGTATGTGATTATTCATTTAAATGAACTTAACAGACTACTTAAGAAATCTATTTATAATATAATGTAATAGTTAATCAAATAATTTGATAATAAAAATTAAACTGGTTTTTTTTATTAAATAAATGTTAGAAAACATTTACACTTTAATAATGAATTATAATATTGTGCTATATATTCGAAGGTATATGTACACGTGACTTAATTTTATAATTATATCCATGCCGCTATTACGTTTATGTATAATACACACATTTTGCACATACATAAATTCATATACTTTATGTTTATGATTTAAACAATAAATAAAAATTTTATATATGCATACACTTATTATGTGTGTTTGTGTGTGTGTGTTGTGTGTGTGTGTGCGCGCGCGCGCGCGTGCATATATTTTTTTCAAATTAATATTTTTAACATATTTCCCATTTTTTTTCTTTATTTTCTCAAATATTTTGCTATTTTATTTTTACACTGAATTTAAACAATTATTTTAAAATTAATTTTATATAAATAGGATAGTATCATCCGACGAAGATACTATCTTTAACCAAAGATTTATCTGTTTCTATTAATCCTTCCATTTCAATACCAGACTAACCTGACTGTTGATTTCCAAAAATATAATTGTTTAAATAAATTATTTTTTCTATACTCTTGCTCTTTGCATATATAATTTCCTTACAATTTCAAATAATTCTTACGTAAACTAATACACGGAAGTATTGTAATCTCGAAAAGTTTCGATTTTGAGATTTCAACGGAAATATCCATTTTGATCATTCCTGAATCCATTTTTACTAGTTTCGACGTCATGTCTATACGTATGTACGTAAGTATGTACCTCGCATAAGTAAAAAATGATTAGCTATAGAATGTAGAATTTTGGATTTAGGACTGTTTTAACATTTGGTTGTGCATCTCCCTTTTAATTGCAATCGACTGGACGAAAAATTTCTATAAAAGCCCAAAATTCAAAAAAATTTGGATTTTGAACTTTTTTTTAACTGCCGTAGTAATAAGCCGTCATTGAGAGATTTTCAACGATATATCATCATTATTGGTACTTATTTTGTATTGTTAACATCGGATTTTTTAATATTGCTTCTTTTACTGCCACCGTTATTATATCTTAGTTTTTTATTACAACATAATTTGTTATTTTTTCGTTATCGAATATTTGTCATTTTCGTTCATACATCTTGGTTAGTTTCTATTTATATTTGCAGTGGGATTTTGCATAAGCTAAATTATTGCACAAACATGAAAATAAAGATAAAATTGAAAATAAATTACCAGTCTGATTATGTCAACTAATGTTTTTCTAAAATCAATTACATTTTTTTTTTGGTTTTTTTTTTTTTAATAAACATGAAAAAATTCAGTACACATGTTGTATTTTGTTTTATTTAATGACGGTATAAAATTTTCTTTAATTATTTTATTTTTACGGTATAAAATTATTAAAAATGAAAGGTATATTGTTTATAGCTTATTGCATTGTAGAGGGGAAAAAATTGTCAAGAAATTTATTTCAATGACCTTGGCACAAAATAATACAACCTTCATTTATTATATCATTCTTTTACTATTAATTGTAAACGTTTACCAATTTAACCGACACCTGTTGCATAATTTTTTTTTTCTTAATTATTCTACTTTTTACACATTAAGAATTAAAAATAAATTATTAGCATTATTGTCCTTCATTTTTAGTAATTTATTATATCATTTAACTATTTTTTATATCAACATAATTGTTTAAAAATTTTTTTTTTTATTTCTTCCGTACTATTGTAAAAAAAAAAAATACCAATACTTTTAGTCATGGGTGATTAAGCATTATCAGCTGTCAAGTTTTTAATATAAAAAAAAATATCGTAGATATATAATTATTAAAAAATATCATTCTTCCGTATCTTCTATTTTTTTATCTGATTTAATAATAAACAACTCAACTATTAACAAAAAAATTTAGTTAATTTCATTGAAATTATTTTATTAATAATTGTAAAATTATTTTGTAATATTATTCTTTTTATAAACTTTTTTTTTTTATTGTTTAAGCTCCGGAACCACAGTTAAGTATATCTTCAGAGGATGAGATGAATGAATTGTAGCGTGCGTGAAAAATGCAATGTCTAACCGGGATTCGAATCCGGGATCTCGGGATGAAAGGCCGAAAGCTACCACTCCGCCACGGAGGCCGGCTTTCTTTTATAAACTGGATTTTTTTAAGATTACTTTTGAAAACCATTATTTAAGATCTAAAATTTATATGGCCATTTCGAGTAAGAGTCATTATCAATATACAAGATGAAAATGTATGTACGTAAATTCATACGTAAATAAATAAAATACGATATTAAATAATGAAAAATTTTTACCATAAATTGACAGTAATTACGTAAAACTATTGTTTTTTTTTTTATTTGTCAGTTAAGATTTGACAGTCAAGATACGATTCGATAGTCAGTTACGATTTTGACCATCTAATTTGAAATTTAAGAAAAGTTTTTCTATTCAGATTAATAGTAAAATCTTCTTTTTTTTTTTTTGAAATTTATCACAAATTTTTATTATTTTTGTTTAAATCTGTTAAAAATTGTTAAACGTATTTGTTTTAAATAATCTGAAAATTAAAATTATAAATAAATAACTCAGAATATAATTTAATTGAATTAAATAGATGAATGATGATTAAAATAATTTTAAAGTTATTTCTTATTCATTAACCATATCGTTCTAATCTAATAAGTTCATTGATATATTTCTGTCATCCAAGTGGAATGAAGTACTCTATGAAAATCTAGAATTATAGTCCAATGATTGCTTATTGTTTACGTCGTAACATCAAGTAATAATATTTTATTTAGTTAATCACTCTTATTTTTTAATTAGTTCCCTTTTTCTCTTTTAAACTCTTTAATAAGATAAAAAAAGAGAACGGAAAACATACTCTTATATATTTCTTGGATCTAGAAACTAGAGAGTAGATTTAACTACAAATTATTATTTACATGTATGTGTATGATGTATGTACAATTAGTAATGCATATATATTGTACATATTTATATGTTAATTGTGTCAATGTGTTGGTTTTAAATGGATATATATATATATATATTTCTTTCTATTTTTCTGTTTAGCCTCTGGAACTACCGTAAGGTATTACTTCAGAGGATGAATGAGGATGATGTGTATGAATGTGAATGGAGAGAAGTCTTGTACAATCTCAGGTCGACCACTACTGAGAAGTGTGGTATATTGAAACCCAACCACCAAACAACATCGGTATCCACGATTTAGTATTCAAATCCGTATAAAAATATACCTTTAATCCGTATAAAAAAACTACCTTTACTAGGGATTTAGGGAACGTTAAAACTTTTTACTTCGAAATCAGCTGATTTGCGACGTCGCGCTACCACTAGCCCGGTGGGCTGTTAAATTGCTATATATATATCGATATAGCAATTTAACAGATCACATTGAAATTCAATCAAAACTTTTATAATTAAAAAGTTTCAAGAAAAAATTCTACATAATTATTCTTATTATTATTATAAAAAATATTTTTATAAAATTTTGATTAATAGTTCTTGGAACGACAGTGAAAAAAAAAAATTAGTTAAATAAATAACCAAAATGTAATCAAACGTTGAACTGATGAATTTAATAACGAGATTTTAAAGAATTTTTTTTTTAATAGTCAGGGCCTGTATTAAAAATAAATTTCCTTGTTAATGAAAAATGAATCAAAATAACTATTAATCTAATTGCCCTGGTGAATGGAGCTACTTAAAACAGTACTGATTGCAGAATTACAGTACATTTTATCTTTTGAGAAGAGATATTATACATATAACAAGAATATTATTATATCTATAGACTTAATAGTAAAATGAATTAGATAAACGAAATTTTATTTTTATTCTAAGTGTTAACTAATTTACTCCCTTACAATCTACGTAAAATAAGGACAAGAACTGAATCAAATTAATTAAATAAGTTAATATAAATTAGATTAAAAACGCTATTACAAACCGATAGCAATTCTGATATTATAAAGTAATAATAAGCAGAGCGAAAGATATAGGCCTAACTGTAACTTACATAATTTATGTAAAATAGAATTACAGTATGTATGTATATATATATATATATATATATAAATGAAATAAATGGAATTTAAATTAAGCTGATGCTATTACGACATTATATTGTGCTATGTAAGGAAGAAAATATAAGAAAGAGAGAAAGGTTGTGTAAAAAGGATGAGAAAGATAGCATGGTCATGGGCTTGGGTTAAGATTGCAAAGTGCTTCATGAAAAGAGAAATGATAGAGAAGGTAATAGTAATATATAAGAAATATATATACATATGCAGAACTCTTTCTTTGTTATTGGTTATGATTGTAATCATAATCTTTTTTACTTTGACGATGTACATTTTGACCGGCTAGTATAATATATATATATATATATATATATATTGCACAATTATGACGTAATAATTGTTTGAATCTATCACACAGAGGCCGCTGCTGATTGCTGCTGCCCAAGCCCCTATGTTATAACCATACCATGACATGATATGGCATACCAGTGTCATGCTTTATATACTTACCTTTACTATTTTCTTTTATACGATTATATACAGCGGCCCATAATATTGTTTAACATATCACACACACCCACACCCACGCCCATTTATAATGCATATTGACCGTTTCATTTATTTAGTTTGAAAACTTTTATATATGGGTTTTTATATAATATATAACGCGTTAATAAAATACTATTAAATTATTGGCAATTTTTAGAATAACCATAATAATAGTAATAATCGATATAGACATAGTCTTTGTAGTTATCTCGTTTATTTAATCGATATTTATATAAAATAAACGTAGGCTAGTAAAAAACACTACAGTAAAATCGATTTAAAAGGTCAATTTGTTATCTGTACATTATTGAATTATTATATAAATAGAGTATTAATTATTGTTGTTATTATTATTATTATGTAAAAAAAACTGTGAACTTGGCCATGACAAAGTGTCTTGTAATAATAATAATATTAATTCTATGAAACTGCCCCCCCCCCCCCCCCCCCCCCCCCCCCCCCCCCCGACCCGTATAATTTTTTATTATTATCTTTTTTTTTTTCTCTTCTTATTCTTTTTTTTTTTTTTTTTTTTTTTTATTTTTGTGTGT
>JAAAKQ030162235.1:0-12692 GCA_010016005.3 Zanna intricata | reverse complement strand
TTCTGTTGAGATTGTAATAAATTTAGTAAATTTGAATAAGCACCTCCCCGTGCGATAATTCCATAATTGATTATACTATGAAAAAAGGCATAGTATAAAGTAAGTAGAGTATCAGAATCATTACTTTAGATAATTACCATTCTTACATAATTTTTCTTAAAACAGGCATAGTGCTTTCAGGCTTAGACCCATCATCAATCTTGCGCATTATTTTAAAAACATTACACGTACGCATAAAAGAAGTTAAAAAATAAAATCATACATAAAATAAAAAAAAATAATATTATTGTTATAATTATAATAAATTAAAATAATGACTAAACAAATATTTGTTCAGTCAACATTAAAATGTTATCCATCAATAATGTACAACAATAAATTAATTTATTCAAACCTATCATCGATACCAACGTAAATAATGTTTAAAAAAATGTCCCCGTCAAAATTCTATCTGCAGATTCATGAGGCTGAATGTTACGTTTATATTTATAAATATAAAATTTTTCTTATAAAAAGGGCGAATGTACTTCAATGACAAAGGTAGGTAAGGATACAAGTCTGTGGCTATTGATGGCAGTAAAAATACCAATTTTTCTTCTGTATCAAAATATTGTACACCTACCTGGTTGAGCATGTTGATGATTTTGTCTGTGACAAACGGAGGTTTAAGATAAACGAACTTTCTGCAGAAATTTCAAGGTCTTTTCTGTACATAATTGAAAATTTTGATCTTAAAAATGTCGAGTAATGATCACAAAACGCACTAAATAGCTGATGCCATTTACTCTCTCTTTATCTGTTTAGCCTCCGCAACTACCGTAAGATGTTAATTCAGAGGATGAATGAGGGTGATGTGAATGAAGTGTAGGCTTCTACAATCTCAGGTCGCTCACTCCTGAGAAGTGTGGTTAATGATGCCATTTACTGCAAATTTTTTTTAATCGATGAGGCTGGGATCCAGTGTGACAATCCAGAAACCAAAGAACAACTAAGCAGTGACCGCACACTTCTCCAAACAAGCCGTAAAAGTTCAGACACTGAGCGACAGAAAATAATGGCTACAGTTTTATGAGACCATAAAAGTGTCATTTTGGTGGACTTGCATCAGAGGACAACAATAATTCATAAAGATTAATATTATGAATCTTTATGTCGCCTCCGTAGAGCAATCCAGAACAAATAAAGAGGCATGCTCTCGTCTGACGTGGTTTTGATCAATGACAATGCATGGACTGCAATTGTGTCAATGTGACACAAGACCTTTTTCAAATAGTTCAATAGTTTCAATAGTAAGTGAAAAGTTTTCAACTATCCACCATATATAGTCCATACCTAGCAATTGTCACCTATTTCGAGAATTGAAGGCATGGTTGGGTGGACAATACTTTACCACCAACGAAGAATTTCAGGAAGCTGTCAAAACATGTCTAACCTCATTCATTGGTAGCAAACTTCTTTGAAGAGGGCATCAGAAAGCTGGTGTCAGGATATGACAAACATCTCAATCATTTTCGCAATTATGAAGCAAAATAAATTAGATACTACTCAACGTTTGGTAATAAAATCATTTTGTTATGTCAATGTGTCTTTATAAACTACCAAAATTAAAAAAACAACCCTTGTTAAACACTTACTAGAAAGTTTAATGACGGAATTTGAGAATATTAAAATTAGTGAAATATTAAAAGACATAAGAACGTAAAGAAACCAGATCAAGCTTATCATGGAATACTGATTAGCTCAGACAATTTCAAGTGTTATTACTTAGTTCAAACAACTTTTGGTTTGCCACAAGACTGTAAATGAGCTAAATGAGTTATACTAATCAATGAAGGTTCTTCTGCGAGTTGATAATTCCCATTCTCTTTCCTCAATACTCTTTATTCCTACTTCTTCAGGTAAGCACCATAGGAACTGAGACAGCTACTACTCTTTTACAATCTGTGGTGTTATGACAGCACCTACCAATTATAACTGGCAAGGTGTATTACTTTTTTATTAAAAACTCAGAAGGTTAGCAATCCTCTGTGTCTATTACAGTCCATAATATCTATTACTGTTACAGTCCATAAACACCGGTTCTTATCTGAAAATCGTAAAGAAACCACACTAATGGCCAAGATGGCCAAGAACCACACTAAAGGTTAATCCTCATAAAACATAACTTGATCTAATCTGGAGCACAGAGAAAACAAACATACGAGATCTTAAATTAAAGTAATGAGACTAGCTTTTTTGGCAGCCAAAGTGGCAACACTATAAAGTTATTAGTAAACATATGGTTATATGATCAGCTGAATTATATTAGGTAATAATAACTATTGTGGCCATGTTAGATGAAAGCAAACTTTTCATGAAACAAGTTTTTGCTATGCGTTATAAAAACGAGTGATACTAATTATGAGCATCATTGTACATATCAAGTTTTGTGTTACGCTCTGTGAGAATGCTAGTGAAACATTTTCAAAATTGAAAAGGGTGCATGGAGATGATGCTCAAGAGCCCAAGTTTTTAGATGGTTTAAAGCATTTCAGATAGCCAGGAATCAACTGGATCAATCTGGTGTCAATCCACACTCTAGAAGACCATTAATGTCAGAAAGCGACGATAACGTTGAGTGGATTAGAGACTTGATACAGTACAACCGGCAATTAACTGTCAGAATATTGCAGAACAATTGAATTTGAACCGCATCACAGTCCATCACATTTTGACAAACGAATTTGACACGAAAAAAGTTTATACAAAATTGGTCGTAAAAAAACTTTCACTTTGGGTAGAAAAACAACTGTGGAAGTGGACGACGATCTTCTAGGATAAATTGAAACTGTTCCTTATTTTCTAACAAAATGTTATTACTGATGATAAACCTTGAATATTTTAGTACAATCCAGAAACAAAACGCCAGAGCAAAAAGTGGCACACTTCAAACTAACCACAACCCAAAAATGCAAAAATGAACAAATCAAAAATCAAAACCATGGCAATCTGTTTCTTTGATAGTAACAGCATTGGTCCATAAAGAGTTTCTGCCGAAAGGACAAACTGCAAATTATGTTTATACTAAAAAAATTCCTAAATGACTGCGGAAAAGAGCTGACCGCGTGAGACCAGCCATCAAAGACACAACTGGATGCTGCATCATGACAATGCACCTTCTCACACTACAGTTTCAATTAATGAATTTTTGGCAAATAAAAACATTCTTATAGTTCGTTCCTCAACCACCTTATTCACCTGACTTGAATCCCGCAACTTTTTCCTATTCCTGACTAAAAAAAAAAACAACTCAAATGACACCATTTTGGTACAGTAGAAAATATTTTTTTAAATGTTACCGACCATCTGAAGGATATTTCAACACAGCTATAAATAGTGGGAAAACCATTTGAAGCGTTTCATGGCTTCTCAAGGCAACTAATTCAAAGGTGATAAAAGTCCATGTATAATTTGTTATAAATTAAAAGTTTTCTGAACCAGTCTCATTACTTTATTTACAGACCTTGTACATATGGAGTACATAAAAAAAAAAATCTGTACAAAACACATCTTCTATTCATGTAATAGATAGCAGAAAGAATTATGTATACCAGACATATAAAATTCAAATATATTTTTAAGAATATTTGGGAAAAAATGAAAAAAATATGGAAGGAGAACATCAGAGATAAGGATTTGGACAAGACACCACAGGAAATGATATAACAGACAAGGGACTAATATACTGAATTTGAGTAGATTCATATATGATATTATGAAAGTTTCCAGACATCTAAAGCAACTTCATTGATTCAAGACAAAGAACACAGACTTGTTCCTTGTTTGTCTAGTGAATGTACTTGTACAGCTTGAAAAAACCATTCGACATATTCTCAGGATGTGTTATTTAGTATCAAATAATAAAATGGTAAAAATTGCATATTGCATTTTGGTAATTTTTAAGAAAAATATCCCAAAATATTTAGTTCCAATATTTTTGTTTATTTTTTATTGTTTGACCAACAAATCAATTAAAAAGTAACCACGTAATAAATAAATAAATAAAAACAAATATATATACATAATAACTTTCTGAAAATTCAAATAGTTCATCAATATACTGAACACTGTGATATTAACCTCAAATAACAACTACTAGAAAAATACTGTAAGAAAAATAAAAAACTTAAATGTTTTTAAAAAAATAAACCTTAACAACCTTGAAATTTAAAGACCACAAGTTGTTTTTTGTCAACAGTGAGTCGAGTTGTTAAACACAATCGTTGTTTTGTGGTTTTAAGTGTTTATTTCTTCTAAATTTTTAAGGTTTTATTACTTTTTTGTTGTTGCTTGAGGTGATTACAGAATTTTGTACAGACTGATGCAGGATCCTGTGAAAATCAAGTTTTGGTATCAGTTCTTTCAGATTTTTTGTTTCTGTATTGTTAATTGATTTGTTGTTATTTGAAATAGATAAAATAATTTACCTGAGGTGTTGTCTGTTGAAGAGTTAACGTTTGATGTGGTTGCGGTTGCGATGTTTGCTGTTGTGGTGGTGGGGTCATTAGTCTAGTTGGATTATTTGTCATGCTCGATTGGACTTGCTGCTGCTGCATCTGTCCCGCAGCAATTTGCATATTTCCAGCACCAAACAGTATACCTTAAAACGAAAGCAAATTATTAACCGTAATCGATGCTTACTCTGGCCAAATATCATGACACATAAAATAACAAACCACAAAAATTTCAAAACAAACAACAATAATAATAGGTACATAATAATAAAGATGACCAAAAAGTTATATAACATCAACTTAAACAAAGTATATCCACAATTAAGTACATCTTCAGAGATATGAGTTGAATGAATTGTGATGAATGAAAAGAGGGGCTTCATCAGTGCCGTGTTTAACTGTTAAAGATTAATTTCCGATTTCTTAATGTGTTTTTTTTTAACCTCCGGAACCACCGTTAGGTATAATCTTCAGAGTATGAGATGAATGAATTGTTGTAGCGTGTGTGAAAAATGTCATTCCTGATCGGGATTCGAACCCGGGACCCCCGGATGAAAGGCTGAGACGCTACCACTCACGCCACAGAAGCCAACTAACATACAAGACATACATGCAGCAGCTCACATATTCAATAACGTTTTAAATACAATGATTATAAAGGTTTTGCCTCATTCATAATCTACACCAGTTTCACTTATGGATGTGACATCTCTTAAAACATTTCAGACACAAGCAAAATGTTATAAGAACTGCTTTCTCTGAGAGAAGTGATGTTATTAAACATCATTTGCATTTTGATGGGCATTGAACACTACAACACTACGTAAGAATCTATAAAAAATAGTTATAAGAAATCACTTTAGTCCCCTCTTACATAAGTAGACCTGACCTGAGATTCTGTTCTTTGAAAATATAACTATTCTTTTTTTGGACACGATTAACATCAAATATTAGATCCCCTTCAACCATTTGGTTATGACTCCCAAAAAATAAAACATACACATAGATATGTCACAACAAAATATGTTAATACACAGCAGATTGACATTATATAAAATCCTCTGACTGTTCCCAATTCTAAGTACGTGAAAATTAAAGAAACATACAACTCCATTTCTTCCCAAAAAAGATCTCTTTTTTTTTGGTTTTGTTTAACCTCCAGAACCACAATTAAGTATTACATCAGAGGATGAAGATGAATGAATTGGAGCGTGAGTGATAAATGAAAGACCTCCGGATTAAAGACCGAGACGCTACCACTCAGCCACAGAGGCCGGCAGAGAAAGACTTGCATTGAAAAACTTTCTTTTTTTCCTGGATACAGTAATACATTAAGCAATTTTCAGAAAACCTCCAAAAAAAAATTGTACAAGTTAATTGCCAACATACAGATAAACGTTTAACTTACCTTGCGCTTGATGTAAAAATCCACTAGGCCTAGACTGATGTGATGTAGCAGAAGCGTGACTCATCATAAGATGTTGCCTCCATTCATTATTATCGATACCGACAGAGCTGGTTTGACTGGAAGGTATATGTACAATGGACGGTAATTGAGGTGGCCTCAGTGCTCTTAACATATTATGATTATATACAGATTGCAATCTTTGCTGTTGCTGTTGCTGCTGCTGTTGCTGAACAGCTGCTGCAGCCTGAGCAGCAGAACTTGTCATATAAACACCAGCACTTTGCTGCGGCCTCATCATCGGACCTGCATAATAAAATGAAAAAGATTGTTGCACAAATAAAAACAATCCGATACAAAACGTAGAAAAAAGTAAAACAAACAAAAAATTCAATCCTTATCCTTTTCAAATTTTATTTTGAAAAAGTAATAAATAGAAAAATAATAAAGATATTTACATGAAATGTTAACAGAAAAGGAGAATATCATCATCATCACCATCATCATGCACTGTTAAATGAATGGCACTGAATACACCACTATGTCAATTTTTTTCCTGTCCCGTACCCTCTATTTGGTCTTCTTACAATCTCCATTCTTGACTTTGATGTCTTCTTCCTGCAGTCAACTCTTCTAATGTTGATTTAACAATAATAAAGATTTTGTTCGTGAAAAAAACAACCAAAAGAGTTGTTTATTAACTAAAAAATAAAACCTAGTATTTTTTTAACCGTTATGTAATGCTCCATCTATGAATCATGAGACCTTGCTATGAATCGTGATGGCTAGTGTGCACAGTGATATAGAGTAGCTGGTCCAAAGTTACAACCATATTGGAGAAGTCCTGGTGATAGCCAGACTAACAAATGATTCCTGAAAGAGGGCAGCAGCTCTTTCAATACTTGTTAAAGGCATAGGTCAGGAGGACTTAAACGACCATATCAACATCGCTAATCTTCTGAGTACTGCGCAGCTGAAAGCAATGGAAATCTACAGTTTTTTTTTCTCCCCCCCCGAGAGAAAATGTACCTCTATATTTTCATATAACAAAGATGGAGGCGTCTTCCTTGGTAAAATATTCTCGAGGTTAACTTGACCTCCTTTGCATCTCAGGTGGGACCTTTTAAGAAAGGGGTCACCAGAAAATTAAAAAATTGCATTCTAAGAGTCTTCTAATTCTAATATCAGTAGAAGTAAGATTAGGTGGAATAAAAAGAACTGGTAGAATATTCAATATCAGAAGATATATTGAAGCTCATGGATGAATACAGAAAGTATAAGAATGTTAGTGATGAAGAAGGTGAAAGGAACTAGCGGCAATTATCAAATACTACAAACAGGAAGTGCAAATTAGTAAAAGAAGAGTGGATTAAAGAAGAGTGTTCAGAAGTGGAAAGAGAAATGATCATCTGTAAAATAGACAGAGCATACAGGAAAGTTAAGGAGAATGTTGTGATACATAAATTAAAATCTAATGTGTTAAATAAAGATGGTAATCTGATTAATAACACAAAAGAAAAGGTTGACATGTGAGTGGAATACACTGAAGAGTTATATGGAAAAAATGAATTAGAATCTGGTGTTATTTAGGAAGAAGAGAAAGACAAACACGATAAAAAGGAAGATACAATACTGAGATCTTAATTTAATAGAGCATTAAAAAGTTTGAATGGCAGAAAGGCTCCTACGATAGACAGATATCTGTAGAATTTCTGTTCAGTGCAGGTGAGGAAGTGATAAACAGATTATACAAACTGGTAATATTTATGAAAAATGATAAGTTATTTCAGACTTCAAAAAGAGTGTTATTGTCATGATACGAAAGAAAGCACAATATGATAAACGTGAAGAATACAGAACAATTAGCTTAATTACTTACACATCAAAAATCTTAAATAGAACTCTGTACAGAAGAATTGAAAGCAGACAGTTAATAGAAGATCAGTTTGGTTTTAGGAAAGTATAGGGACAAGGGAAGCAATTTTAGCACTCAGATTAATAGTAGAAGGAAGATTAAAGAAAAACAAACCAACATACATGGCATTTATAGATTTAGAAAAGGCCTTTGATAACATAGATTGGAATAAAAAATTTGGCACTTTATAAAATTTAGGGTTAAAATACAGAGATCGAAGAACATTTACAGCTAACATTTACAGGAAGCACATTGCCACAGTAATAATCAAAGAATATAAGAAAGAAGTGGTGATAAAAAAGGAAGTCTAAGAAAGATGTTCCCTATACCTGTTACTTTATAATCTTTACATAGAACCTAGCAGTTAATGATATTAAAAGCAATTTAGATCCAGAGTAACAATAGAAGGTGAAAAAAAATAAAAATTTTACAATTTGTTGATGATACAGTAATTCTAGCAGAGAGTAAAAAAGATTTAGAAGAAGCAATTAAAGACAAGGATGAAGTCTGACGCAAAGAACTACCGCATGAAAATAAAGAATAACAAAACGAAAGTTATATAAAATGTAGTAGAAATAATGTAGATGGACCACTGAATATAAAAATAAGAAGAGAAAATATTACAAAAGTAGAAGAATGTTGTTACTTGGAAAGTAGAATTACTGAAGGTGGACGAAGAAGGAGCAGTATAAAATGCCGAATAGCTCAGGCAAAACAATTTTTCAGTCAGAAATATATGCTTACACCAAAAGTTAATTTAAACGCCAGAAAAATATTTTCGAAAGAATATGTTTGGGGCATAGCTTTATATGGAAGTGAAACTTGAATGGAAAGGAGTACCTGAGAAGGAAAGACTAGAAGCTTTTGAAACGCGGTGCTATAGGAGAATGTTAAAAATCAGATGGGTGGATAAAGTGACGAAGAGGTTTTGCGGCAAATTGATAAAAAGAATCAAAATCGATGAAAAAAGAAGCATTTTGAAAAATATTGTTAAAAGAAGAAACAGACTTATAGGCCACATATTAAGGCATCCTGGCATATGTTGCTTTGATATTGGAGGGGCAAGTAGATGGGAAAAATTGTGGAGGTAGGAAACATTTGAAATATGTAAAACAAATTTTTAGGGATGTGCAATGTAAGGGATATACTGAAATGAAACAACTGGCAATAGATAGGAATCTTAGAGAGCTGCATCAAACCAGTAAAATGTCTGAAGACAAAAAAAAAAAAATACAATGAAAACCTGGAATTTTGTAGTAAACAAACAGCAGTCACCAGTTTGGATGAGATACAAACTGCAAAATCAGCTACATGTAGTGAATAAATTATGGGTATTACATGCATTTTACAATCTCATTTACTGTTACAGGAAAAATTAACACTGGATTAAGATTTGGAAATTGTTATCACTAACTGAATACAGAAATTTTGCTCATCAAGGAATCCTGCTCAAAAGATAAGCAATACGCTGACAAGCCACTACTTTGAGGAAAATTAAGCGATTGGTTTAAATCTCTTGTCTGAATCCACACTATTCTAGTACCGCATTACACTTTGGTTCAATATTCTCTCAATTATATTGCACACAATATTAGGTACAAAGGCAATAACCGATGGTTAATTGGCAGCGCAATATTATTCTTCCTGGTAACTCCTATACAAGGATCACAATCGCTTCATTACATGATTTCAGAAATTTTTGTTATACTCAATGTTTTAACAATGAATTACGAAAATAAGACGGCACCAGGTAAGACAAATTCCTACCAATGATTTCCAGGGATAATCTCATTGAAATCTTTCACTATTTTAATTCTCATAATGTGAATTTAATTTTTAAAGTTTTTAACGATCGTCCGATTTGTATTTGAAATACTATTAATCTATTATTTATAGTTTGTCTATTAGCACTGAACATGTGGCAAATATTTCAACTAATGAGCAGAATACACATATTTATTGTTACAAGAATCTAATAGAACACAATTAATACAAGAGGCCAAAATTAAAGCGACTCGTTAAAAGCAGTTAAACAATTATTATGTACACCATACAAAACAAGGACTAACATTAAGATAAAATTGCATTTTCTAAAATCCCTAATACTGTTTTGTTAACATATCTGTGTTAAGTTTAATTCATTAAATTTATTTTTTGTTTGTTTGTTTTGTTATTTCTTATTGCCAGTTCAACTGGATGTATGACTCGCTGCTTTGGAATGTAAATCACATTTTTATCACAATTATTGTTGCAGGTTACATAATTCTTTTTCCTTTCCCACATTTCATTTTTTCTTTGTACACACGTTTGTGGGATCGTGTGCGTGTTGGCATGTGCTTTCTTCTTTGTTTTATAGTCCTTTTTTCTTCAGTCTGGATCCAACATCGTAGCGATTGGTACAAGCTTTAAGACTCCGCGGTTCACTCATTATTTATTTTAGTCCATCGCATTCTAATATTTTTAATAGTTCTTAACAATTTTTTCAAATGTATAATTTCTTCAAGTGTTAATAAGTCTTGTCGTTCTGGACCAAAGCCAGGCTCTATTATTTATAATACGTAGTGCAACGTGTTTTTTTTTTGTTTTATTTTAAAATTTACTATGCAACTCTCTTTTGAAGTATAAATTTAAAAGATTATGTGATTATGCCTTTTTTTTATCTGTATAATTTTAATTTGATTTAAGAGTTATAATCACACCAGATTGAGCCATGAAATTTTTGAAGAAACTTTTTGAAGAAATTTTTGGTTAATTAAATTAATTCAGTTGTATTCATTTTGTTCATTGTATTCATTTTCTTTTTTTATGTTTAATTTTTTTTTTTTTTTTTTTGTAAGTTAATAACATTTACGGAGTAGATTTGAATTTATGTTAATCAGTTTTAGAAGTTTTAGTGAGTACCTGATTAATGTTTCTTTCCTTCAAGTTTTGAAATCTGTATTAAAGAAATCAATTTTATTTTAGTGACAAAATTTGCTCAGTTAAAATAACTTCAAGTATAATGTTAAATGTTAACTAAAATAAATTAATTCATTTTTGGAATTTTAACCTCAGCGATTTGAATTTTTTAATAATTTATACATTTTCTTATCTTTCAAAATACTTTTTATTAAATTAATGTTTATTCAAAATTTAATTAATTATTGTTGTCAAGTCTCTTTTTTTTAAATTTAATTTCCATTACAGTCTTCTACTAGAGCATTAATTATTTTTTTTTTAAATTACCTAATTATCCTCGCACAGCTAGTAGTTAGCTATTGCGCTAACAATTTAATTCTAGAAGTTCTAAGTTCTAAAAAGAATTAAACACAATATCAATAAAAACTGACCCGATGGTGGCATAGACTGCTGAGCCAATCTTGCAGCTGCTGCAACACGCTGTTGTTGCTGTTGCTGCTGCTGCTGCTGCTGTTGTTGTTGCGTTGGAAACCTGTGCTGTTGGCCTAACATAGAATGCATCAGTGTAGACTGTTGGGACTGCACACCACCACCAACTGTATTACTGTTACTTACGGCAGTACTTTGATATTCAGGTGGAGGCCTCAACACTGGCAAACCTTGCTGTAAACCGTTAAACATAATCTATGAATAATAAGGTAATGAAATACGGCAAAATATATTTTGTACGAACAGCGTATATATAATACATACACATAAGTTCCTTCTTTGCACACAAATACATGCATGAATGAATGCAAAATAAATGGTAATGCTATCTGCTACATAATAATACATATAGAAGGCTGTGAAAAAAAGCATTAAAATGAATCTTAATGGAGAAATAGGTTAATGGTTGTGATTTTTGTAACCGAGTGCAATCATATTAAATATATATATTTTTTGTTTATATTTTATTATCAATTGCGACCGGGAACATGATTATTATTGCTACATGATTTTCATTCTAGTTAATAAAATTTCGCTTTTAATTAGATTTTATAGCTTAATTTATCTTCTTCTAGCTACCTTCTTCATAGTTGGGATTCAGTCATCAGTGCTGCCTAAAAGAAAGTTTAGTCTAGGCAATTTTGGAAAGATTGATTACCAAACTTTAACTGAATTACTACTAAATGCTACTTCTAGTTATCTAAACTTTGATAACCTTTGATATAATAATATAAAGTTATTTACATATAATTTTTAAACAGAAGGTTGTTTTCATTGTCTTTAGATATATTGGTCTTTTTTTTTTAGCCCATCGGGCTGGTCTAGTGGTTAACACAACATCGCAAATCAGCTGATTTCGAAGTATCTCAGCAGCCAAAAAAGCCAAAATTCAATCATTCAAATTCAAAATAATGTAAGGCTTTCTTTTTTACTACAAAGAATTTATTCTTATGAAGAAGCTTTAACCCTCATCACTTCAAAAATGCCAAATAATTTTGCACAATACAAAGCCTTTTTTCTAAATTAATGGCATTTTAATGATATTTACCCTAACCAGACCTACCATATACCATATTAAATAGAAAATTTCAAAAAATATTGCTAAGTTAATATTTTTTATCGCTAATGTAAAGTAATAATTTATTAAAATAAAAAAAAAGGAATCTTAATCTTGAAAGGAAACTATTTCTTTATTGCACATGTTTCTCAAACAAGTGAATAATTACAATTATTCTGAAATATATACATACAATAGAACAGTTTATTCTAAGAAAAACAGTTTTTCCCCATTATTTCACATGTAGTAGAAATTAAAAAAAGATAAAACATATATATATATACACAGGATGTATCAAAACTGCACGGCAATCTCTCGGAAACGGATTCTATATCTAAAAATAAGAAAAAAGCTTCCTACAAACATATGCCTGAAAACGTTTTGTTAGCGAGTTACGGCTAGCGAAAGATTTCGCCCGGTTTTCAGTTCCTCCCG